>CM066166.1:46304445-46319445 GCA_033629205.1 Lithocarpus polystachyus
CGGAGGTATTCTTGTAATTTTTTGGTTTCGAGAGTATTTTGGTTACTTTTAGGTTTCGGGAATTATTTTGGTAATTTTTATGTTTCAGGGGTATTTTGGTCATTTTTTGGGTTTCTGGGCTGTTTTGGTCATTTCTTGGGTTTCGGAGGTATTCTAGTAATTTTTTTGTTTCGAGAGTATTTTGGTTACTTTAGGTTTTAGGAATTATTTGGTAATTTTTATGTTTCAGGGGTATTTTGGTCATTTTTTGGGTTTCGGGCTGTTTTGGTCATTCCTTGGCTTTCAGAGGTATTCTGGTAATTTTTTTGGTTTCGAGAGTGTTTTGGTTACTTTTAGGTTTCGGGAATTATTTTGGTAATTTTTATGTTTCAGGGTATTTTGGTCATTTTTTGGGTTTCTGGGCTGTTTTGGTCATTTCTTGGGTTCAGAGGTATTCTAGTAATTTTTTGGTTTCGTGAGTATTTTGGTTACTTTTATGTTTCGGGAATTATTTTGGTAATTTTTATGTTTCAGGGGTATTTGGTCATTTTTTGGGTTTCGGGCTGTTTTGGTCATTCCTTGGGTTTCAGAGGTATTCTGGTAATTTTTTTGGTTTCGAGAGTATTTTGGTTACTTTTAGGTTTCGGGAATTATTTCGGTAATTTTTATGTTCCAGGGGTATTTTGGTCATTTTTTGGTTTTCGGGGCTGTTTTGGTCATTTCTTGGGTTTCGGAGGTATTCTGGTAATTTTTTTGGTTTCGAGAGTATTTTGGTTACTTTTAAGTTTCGGGAATTGTTTTGGTAATTTTTATGTTTCAGGGGTATTTTGGTCATTTTTTGGTTTCGGGGCTATTTTGGTCATTCTTGGGTTTCAGAGGTATTCTGGTAATTTTTTTGGTTTCGAGAGTATTTTGGTTACTTTTAGGTTTCGGGAATTATTTCGGTAATTTTATGTTTCAGGGGTATTTTGGTCATTTTTTGGTTTTCGGGCTGTTTTGGTCATTTCTTGGGTTTCGGAGGTATTCTGGTAACTTTTTTGGTTTCGAGAGTATTTTGGTTACTTTTAAGTTTCGGGAATTGTTTTGGTAATTTTTATGTTTCAGGGGTAATTTGGTCATTTTTTGGGTTTCGGGCTGTTTTGGTCATTTCTTGGGTTTCGGAGGAATTCTGGTAATTTTTTTGGTTTCGAGAGTATTTTTGTTACTTTTAGGTTCGGGAATTATTTTGGTAATTTTTATGTTTCAGGGGTATTTTGGTCATTTTTTGGGTTTCGGGGCTGTTTTGGTCATTTCTTGGGTTTCGGAGGTATTCTGGTAATTTTTTTGGTTTCGGGAGCATTTTTGTTACTTTTAGGTTTCGGAGATTATTTTGGTAGTTTTTATGTTTCGAGGGTATTTTGGTCATTTTTTGGGTTTCGGGGCTGTTTTGGTCATTTCTTGGTTTTCGGAGGTATTCTGGTAATTTTTTTGGTTTTGAGAGTATTTTGGTTACTTTAGGTTTCGGGAGTTATTTTGGTAATTTTTATGTTTCAAGGGTATTTTGGTCATTTTTTGGGTTTCGGGGCTGTTTTGGTCATTTCTTGGGTTTCGGAGGAATTCTGGTAATTTTTTTAGTTTCGAGAGTATTTTTGTTACTTTTAGGTTTCGGGAATTATTTTGGTAATTTTTATGTTTCAGGGGTATTTTGGTCATTTTTTGGGTTTCGGAGCTGTTTTGGTCATTTCTTGGGTTTCGGAGGTATTCTGGTAATTTTTTTGGTTTCGAGAGTATTTTGGTTACCCTTAGGTTTCAGGGATTATTTTTGGTAATTTTTATGTTTCGAGGGTATTTTGGTCATTTTTGGGTTTCGGGCCTGTTTGGTCATTTCTTGGGTTTCGGAGGTATTCTGGTAATTTTTTTTGGTTTCGAGAGTATTTTGGTTACATTTAGGTTTCGGGAATTATTTGGTAATTTTTATGTTTCAGGGGTATTTTGGTCATTTTTTGGGTTTCGGGGCTGTTTTGGTCATTTCTTGGGTTTCGGAGGTATTCTGGTAATTTTTTTTGGTTTCGAGAGTATTTTGGTTACTTTTAGGTTTCAGGGATTATTTTTGGTAATTTTTATGTTTCGAGGGTATTTGGTAATTTTTTTGCGTTTCGGGCCTGTTTTGGTCATTTCTTGGGTTTCGGAGGTATTCTGGTAATTTTTTTGGTTTCGAGAGTATTTTGGTTACATTAGGTTTCGGGAATTATTTTGGTAATTTTTATGTTTCAGGGGTATTTTGGTCATTTTTTGGGTTTCGGGGCTGTTTTGGTCATTTCTTGGGTTTCGGAGGTATTCTGGTAATTTTTTTGGTTTCGAGAGTATTTTTGTTACTTTTAGGTTTCGGAGATTATTTGGTAGTTTTTATGTTTCGAGGGTATTTTGGTCATTTTTTGGGTTTCGGGGCTGTTTTGGTCATTTCTTGGTTTTCGGAGGTATTTTGGTAATTTTTTTGGTTTCGAGAGTATTTTGGTTACTTTTAGGTTTCGGGAGTTATTTTGGTAATTTTTTTCAGGTTTAGGTTTTGGTCATTTTTTGGGTTTCGGGGCTGTTTTGGTCATTTCTGGTTGGTTCAGAGGTATTCTGGTAATTTTTTTGGTTTCGCGAGTATTTTGGTTACTTTTAGGTTTCGGGAATTTTTTTGGTAATTTTTATGTTTCAGGGGTATTTTGGTCATTTTTTGGGTTTCGGGGCTGTTTTGGTCATTTCTTGGGTTTCGGAGGTATTCTGGTAATTTTTTTGGTTTCGAGAGTATTTTTGTTACTTTTAGGTTTCGGAGATTATTTTGGTAGTTTTATGTTTCGGGGGTATTTTGGTCATTTTTTGGGTTTCGGGGCTGTTTTGGTCATTTCTTGGTTTTCGGAGGTATTCTGGTAATTTTTTTGGTTTCGAGAGTATTTTGGTTACTTTTAGGTTTCGGGAGTTATTTTGGTAATTTTTATGTTTCAGGGGTATTTTGGTCATTTTTTGGGTTTCGGGGCTGTTTTGGTCATTTCTTGGGTTTCGGAGGAATTCGGGTAATTTTTTTGGTTTCGAGAGTATTTTTGTTACTTTTAGGTTTCGGGAATTATTTTGGTAATTTTTATGTTTCAGGGGTATTTTGGTCATTTTTTGGGTTTCGGGCTGTTTTGGTCATTTCTTGGGTTTCGGAGGAATTCTTGTAATTTTTTTGGTTTCGAGAGTATTTTTGTTACTTTTAGGTTTCGGGAATTATTTTGGTAATTTTTATGTTTCAGGGGTATTTTGGTCATTTTTTGGGTTTCGGGGCTGTTTTGGTCATTTCTTGGGTTTCGGAGGTATTCTGGTAATTTTTTTGGTTTCGAGAGTATTTTTGTTACTTTTAGGTTTCGGAGATTATTTTGGTAGTTTTTATGTTTCGAGGGTATTTTGGTCATTTTTTGGGTTTCGGGGCTGTTTTGGTCATTTCTTGGTTTTCGGAGGTATTCTGGTAATTTTTTTGGTTTCGAGAGTATTTTGGTTACTTTTAGGTTTCGGGAGTTATTTTGGTAATTTTTATGTTTCAGGGGTATTTTGGTCATTTTTTGGGTTTCGGGGCTGTTTTGGTCATTTCTTGGTTTCGGAGGAATTCTGGTAATTTTTTTGGTTTCGAGAGTATTTTTGTTACTTTTAGGTTTCGGGAATAATTTTGGTAATTTTTATGTTTCAGGGGTATTTTGGTCATTTTTTGGGTTTCGGGGCTGTTTTGGTCATTCCTAGGGGTTTCAGAGGTATTCTGGTAATTTTTTTGGTTCGAGAGTATTTTGGTTACTTTTAGGTTTCGGGAATTATTTCGGTAATTTTTATGTTTCAGGGGTATTTTGGTCATTTTTTGGGTTTCTGGGCTGTTTTGGTCATTTCTTGGGTTTCGGAGGTATTCTAGTAATATTTTTGGTTTCGAGAGTATTTTGGTTACTTTTAGGTTTTAGGAATTATTTTGGTAATTTTTATGTTTCAGGGGTATTTTGGTCATTTTTTGGGTTTCGGGCTGTTTTGGTCATTTCTTGGGTTTCAGAGGTATTCTGGTAATTTTTTGGTTTCGAGAGTATTTTGGTTACTTTTAGGTTTCGGGAATTTTTTTGGTAATTTTTATGTTTCAGGGGTATTTTGGTAATTTTTTGGGTTTCGGGGCTGTTTTGGTCATTTCTTGGGTTTCGGAGGAATTCTTGTAATTTTTTGGTTTCGAGAGTATTTTGGTTACTTTTAGGTTTCGGAGTTATTTTGGTAATTTTTATGTTTCAGGGGTATTTTGGTCATTTTTTGGGTTTCTGGGCTGTTTTGGTCATTTCTTGGGTTTCGGAGGTATTCTAGTAATTTTTTGGTTTCGAGAGTATTTTGGTTACTTTTGGGTTTTGGGAATTATTTAGGTAATTTTTATGTTTCAGGGGTATTTTGGTCATTTTCTTGGTTTCGGGACTGATTTGGTCATTTCTTGGGTTTCGGAGGTATTCTTGTAATTTTTTTGGTTTCGAGAGTATTTTGGTTACTTTAGGTTTCGGGAATTATTTTGGTAATTTTTATGTTTCAGGGGTATTTTGGTCATTTTTTGGGTTTCTGGGCTGTTTTGGTCATTTCTTGGGTTTCGGAGGTATTCTAGTAATTTTTTTGGTTTCGAGAGTATTTGGTTACTTTTAGGTTTTAGGAATTATTTTGGTAATTTTTATGTTTCAGGGGTATTTTGGTCATTTTTTGGGTTTCGGGGCTGTTTTGGTCATTCCTTGGCTTTCAGAGGTATTCTGGTAATTTTTTTGGTTTCGAGAGTGTTTTGGTTACTTTTAGGTTTCGGGAATTATTTTGGTAATTTTTATGTTTCAGGGGTATTTTGGTCATTTTTTGGGTTTCTGGGCTGTTTTGGTCATTTCTTGGGTTTCAGAGGTATTCTAGTAATTTTTTGGTTTCGTGAGTATTTTGGTTACTTTTAAGTTTCGGGAATTATTTTGGTAATTTTTATGTTTCAGGGGTATTTTGGTCATTTTTTGGGTTTCGGCTGTTTTGGTCATTCCTTGGGTTTCAGAGGTATTCTGGTAATTTTTTTGGTTTCGAGAGTATTTTGGTTACTTTTAGGTTTCGGGAATTATTTCGGTAATTTTTATGTTTCAGGGGTATTTTGGTCATTTTTTGGTTTTCGGGGCTGTTTTGGTCATTTCTTGGGTTTCGGAGGTATTCTGGTAATTTTTTTGGTTTCGAGAGTATTTTGGTTACTTTTAAGTTTCGGGAATTGTTTTGGTAATTTTTATGTTTCAGGGGTATTTTGGTCATTTTTTGGGTTTCGGGGCTATTTTGGTCATTTCTTGGGTTTCAGAGGTATTCTGGTAATTTTTTTGGTTTCGAGAGTATTTTGGTTACTTTTAGGTTTCGGGAATTATTTCGGTAATTTTTATGTTTCAGGGGTATTTTGGTCATTTTTTGGTTTTCGGGGCTGTTTTGGTCATTTCTTGGGTTTCGTAGGTATTCTGGTAACTTTTTTGGTTTCGAGAGTATTTTGGTTACTTTTAAGTTTCGGGAATTGTTTTGGTATTTTTATGTTTCAGGGGTATTTTGGTCATTTTTTGGGTTTCGGGGCTGTTTTGGTCATTTCTTGGGTTTCGGAGGAATTCTGGTAATTTTTTTGGTTTCGAGAGTATTTTTGTTACTTTTAGGTTTCGGGAATTATTTTGGTAATTTTATGTTTCAGGGGTATTTTGGTCATTTTTTCGGTTTCGGGGCTGTTTTGGTCATTTCTTGGGTTTCGGAGGTATTCTGGTAATTTTTTTGGTTTCGAGAGTATTTTTGTTACTTTTAGGTTTCGGAGATTATTTTGGTAGTTTTTATGTTTCGAGGGTATTTTGGTCATTTTTGGGTTTCGGGGCTGTTTTGGTCATTTCTTGGTTTTCGGAGGTATTCTGGTAATTTTTTTGGTTTTGAGAGTATTTGGTTACTTTTAGGTTTCGGGAGTTATTTTGGTAATTTTTATGTTTCAAGGGTATTTTGGTCATTTTTTGGGTTTCGGGCTGTTTTGGTCATTTCTTGGGTTTCGGAGGAATTCTGGTAATTTTTTTAGTTTCGAGAGTATTTTTGTTACTTTTAGGTTTCGGGAATTATTTTGGTAATTTTTATGTTTCAGGGGTATTTTGGTCATTTTTTGGGTTTCGGGGCTGTTTTGGTCATTTCTTGGGTTTCGGAGGTATTCTGGTAATTTTTTTGGTTTCGAGAGTATTTTGGTTACCCTTAGGTTTCAGGGATTATTTTTGGTAATTTTTATGTTTCGAGGGTATTTTGGTCATTTTTTGGGTTTCGGGCCTGTTTTGGTCATTTCTTGGGTTTCGGAGGTATTCTGGTAATTTTTTTTGGTTTCGAGAGTATTTTGGTTACATTTAGGTTTCGGGAATTATTTTGGTAATTTTTATGTTTCAGGGGTATTTTGGTCATTTTTTGGGTTTCGGGGCTGTTTTGGTCATTTCTTGGGTTTCGGAGGTATTCTGGTAATTTTTTTGGTTTCGAGAGTATTTTGGTTACTTTTAGGTTTCAGGGATTATTTTTGGTAATTTTTAGGTTTCGAGGGTATTTGGTAATTTTTTGCGTTTCGGGCCTGTTTTGGTCATTTCTTGGGTTTCGGAGGTATTCTGGTAATTTTTTTGGTTTCGAGAGTATTTTGGTTACATTTAGGTTTCGGGAATTATTTTGGTAATTTTTATGTTTCAGGGGTATTTTGGTCATTTTTTTGGGTTTCGGGGCTGTTTTGGTCATTTCTTGGGTTTCGGAGGTATTCTGGTAATTTTTTTGGTTTCGAGAGTATTTTTGTTACTTTTAGGTTTCGGAGATTATTTTGGTAGTTTTTATGTTTCGAGGGCATTTTGGTCATTTTTTGGGTTTCGGGGCTGTTTTGGTCATTTCTTGGTTTTCGGAGGTATTCTGGTAATTTTTTTGGTTTCGAGAGTATTTTGGTTACTTTTAGGTTTCGGGAATTATTTTGGTAATTTTTATGTTTCAGGGGTATTTTTGTCATTTTTGGGTTTCGGGGCTGTTTTGGTCATTTCTTGGGTTTCGGAGGTATTCTGGTAATTTTTTTGGTTTCGAGAGTATTTTTGTTACTTTTAGGTTTCGGAGATTATTTTGGTAGTTTTTATGTTTCGAGGGTATTTTGGTCATTTTTTGGGTTTCGGGGCTGTTTTGGTCATTTCTTGGGTTTCGGAGGAATTCTGGTAATTTTTTTTGGTTTCGAGAGTATTTTGGTTACTTTTAGGTTTCGGGGATTATTTTGGTAATTTTATGTTTCAGGGGTATTTTTGTCATTTTTTGGGTTTCGGGGCTGTTTTGGTCATTTCTTGGGTTTCGGAGGTATTCTGGTATTTTTTTTTGGTTTCGAGAGTATTTTGGTTACATTTAGGTTTCGGGAATTATTTTGGTAATTTTATGTTTCAGGGTATTTTGGTCATTTTTTGGGTTTCGGGGCTATTTTGGTCATTTCTTGGGTTTCAGAGGTATTCTGGTAATTTTTTTGGTTTCGAGAGTATTTTGGTTACTTTTAGGTTTCGGGAATTATTTCGGTAATTTTTATGTTTCAGGGGTATTTTGGTCATTTTTTGGTTTTCGGGGCTGTTTTCATTTCTTGGGTTTCGTAGGTATTCTGGTAACTTTTTTGGTTTCGAGAGTATTTTGGTTACTTTTAAGTTTCGGGAATTGTTTTGGTAATTTTTATGTTTCAGGGGTATTTTGGTCATTTTTTGGGTTTCGGGGCTGTTTTGGTCATTTCTTGGGTTTCGGAGGAATTCTGGTAATTTTTTTGGTTTCGAGAGTATTTTTGTTACTTTTAGGTTTCGGGAATTATTTTGGTAATTTTTATGTTTCAGGGGTATTTTGGTCATTTTTTCGGTTTCGGGGCTGTTTTGGTCATTTCTTGGGTTTCGGAGGTATTCTGGTAATTTTTTTGGTTTCGAGAGTATTTTTGTTACTTTTAGGTTTCGGAGATTATTTTGGTAGTTTTTATGTTTCGAGGGTATTTTGGTCATTTTTTGGGTTTCGGGGCTGTTTTGGTCATTTCTTGGTTTTCGGAGGTATTCTGGTAATTTTTTTGGTTTTGAGAGTATTTTGGTTACTTTTAGGTTTCGGGAGTTATTTTGGTAATTTTTATGTTTCAAGGGTATTTTGGTCATTTTTTGGGTTTCGGGGCTGTTTTGGTCATTTCTTGGGTTTCGGAGGAATTCTGGTAATTTTTTTAGTTTCGAGAGTATTTTTGTTACTTTTAGGTTTCGGGAATTATTTTGGTAATTTTTATGTTTCAGGGGTATTTTGGTCATTTTTTTGGGTTTCGGGGCTGTTTTGGTCATTTCTTGGGTTTCAGAGGTATTCTGGTAATTTTTTTGGTTTCGAGAGTATTTTGGTTACCCTTAGGTTTCAGGGATTATTTTTGGTAATTTTTATGTTTCGAGGGTATTTTGGTCATTTTTTGGGTTTCGGGCCTGTTTTGGTCATTTCTTGGGTTTCGGAGGTATTCTGGTAATTTTTTTTGGTTTCGAGAGTATTTTGGTTACATTTAGGTTTCGGGAATTATTTTGGTAATTTTTATGTTTCAGGGGTATTTTGGTCATTTTTTGGGTTTCGGGGCTGTTTTGGTCATTTCTTGGGTTTCGGAGGTATTCTGGTAATTTTTTTGGTTTCGAGAGTATTTTGGTTACTTTTAGGTTTCAGGGATTATTTTTGGTAATTTTTAGGTTTCGAGGGTATTTTGGTAATTTTTTGCGTTTCGGGCCTGTTTTGGTCATTTCTTGGGTTTCGGAGGTATTCTGGTAATTTTTTTGGTTTCGAGAGTATTTTGGTTACATTTAGGTTTCGGGAATTATTTTGGTAATTTTTATGTTTCAGGGGTATTTTGGTCATTTTTTGGGTTTCGGGGCTGTTTTGGTCATTTCTTGGGTTTCGGAGGTATTCTGGTAATTTTTTTGGTTTCGAGAGTATTTTTGTTACTTTTAGGTTTCGGAGATTATTTTGGTAGTTTTTATGTTTCGAGGGCATTTTGGTCATTTTTTGGTTTCGGGGCTGTTTTGGTCATTTCTTGGTTTTCGGAGGTATTCTGGTAATTTTTTTGGTTTCGAGAGTATTTTGGTTACTTTTAGGTTTCGGGAATTATTTTGGTAATTTTTATGTTTCAGGGGTATTTTTGTCATTTTTTGGGTTTCGGGGCTGTTTTGGTCATTTCTTGGGTTTCGGAGGTATTCTGGTAATTTTTTTGGTTTCGAGAGTATTTTTGTTACTTTTAGGTTTCGGAGATTATTTTGGTAGTTTTTATGTTTCGAGGGTATTTTGGTCATTTTTTGGGTTTCGGGGCTGTTTTGGTCGTTTCTTGGGTTTCGGAGGAATTCTGGTAATTTTTTTTGGTTTCGAGAGTATTTTGGTTACTTTTAGGTTTCGGGGATTATTTTGGTAATTTTTATGTTTCAGGGGTATTTTTGTCATTTTTTGGGTTTCGGGGCTGTTTTGGTCATTTCTTGGGTTTCGGAGGTATTCTGGTAATTTTTTTTGGTTTCGAGAGTATTTTGGTTACATTTAGGTTTCGGGAATTATTTTGGTAATTTTTATGTTTCAGGGGTATTTTGTTCATTTTTTGGGTTTCGGGGCTGTTTTGGTCATTTCTTGGGTTTCGGAGGTATTCTGGTAATTTTTTTGGTTTCGAGAGTATTTTGGTTACTTTTAGGTTTCAGGGATTATTTTTGGTAATTTTTATGTTTCGAGGGTATTTTGGTAATTTTTTGGGTTTCGGGCCTGTTTTGGTCATTTCTTGGGTTTCGGAGGTATTCTGGTAATTTTTTTGGTTTCGAGAGTATTTTGGTTACATTTAGGTTTCGGGAATTATTTTGGTAATTTTTATGTTTCAGGGGTATTTTTGTCATTTTTTGGGTTTCGGGGCTGTTTTGGTCATTTCTTGGGTTTCGGAGGAATTCTGGTAATTTTTTTGGTTTCGAGAGTATTTTTGTTACTTTTAGGTTTCGGAGATTATTTTGGTAGTTTTTTTGGTTTCGAGAGTATTTTGGTTACAATTAGGTTTCGGGAATTATTTTGGTAATTTTTATGTTTCAGGGGTATTTTGGTCATTTTTTGGTTTTCGGGGCTGTTTTGGTCATTTCTTGGGTTTCGGAGGTATTCTGGTAACTTTTTTGGTTTCGAGAGTATTTTGGTTACTTTTAAGTTTCGGGAATTGTTTTGGTAATTTTTATGTTTCAGGGGTATTTTGGTCATTTTTTGGGTTTCGGGGCTGTTTTGGTCATTTCTTGGGTTTCGGAGGAATTCTGGTAATTTTTTTGGTTTCGAGAGTATTTTTGTTACTTTTAGGTTTCGGGAATTATTTTGGTAATTTTTATGTTTCAGGGGTATTTTGGTCATTTTTTGGGTTTCGGGGCTGTTTTGGTCATTTCTTGGGTTTCGGAGGTATTCTGGTAATTTTTTTGGTTTCGAGAGTATTTTTGTTACTTTTAGGTTTCGGAGATTATTTTGGTAGTTTTTATGTTTCGAGGGTATTTTGGTCATTTTTTGGGTTTCGGGGCTGTTTTGGTCATTTCTTGGTTTTCGGAGGTATTCTGGTAATTTTTTTGGTTTCGAGAGTATTTTGGTTACTTTTAGGTTTCGGGAGTTATTTTGGTAATTTTTATGTTTCAAGGGTATTTTGGTCATTTTTTGGGTTTCGGGGCTGTTTTGGTCATTTCTTGGGTTTCGGAGGAATTCTGGTAATTTTTTTAGTTTCGAGAGTATTTTTGTTACTTTTAGGTTTCGGGAATTATTTTGGTAATTTTTATGTTTCAGGGGTATTTTGGTCATTTTTTGCGTTTCGGGGCTGTTTTGGTTATTTCTTGGGTTTCGGAGGTATTCTGGTAATTTTTTTGGTTTCGAGAGTATTTTGGTTACCTTTAGGTTTCAGGGATTATTTTTGGTAATTTTTATGTTTCGAGGGTATTTTGGTCATTTTTTGGGTTTCGGGCCTGTTTTGGTCATTTCTTGGGTTTCGGAGGTATTCTGGTAATTTTTTTTGGTTTCGAGAGTATTTTGGTTACATTTAGGTTTCGGGAATTATTTTGGTAATTTTTATGTTTCAGGGGTATTTTGGTCATTTTTTGGGTTTCGGGGCTGTTTTGGTCATTTCTTGGGTTTCGGAGGTATTCTGGTAATTTTTTTGGTTTCGAGAGTATTTTGGTTACTTTTAGGTTTCAGGGATTATTTTTGGTAATTTTTATGTTTCGAGGGTATTTTGGTAATTTTTTGCGTTTCGGGCCTGTTTTGGTCATTTCTTGGGTTTCGGTGGTATTCTGGTAATTTTTTTGGTTTCGAGAGTATTTTGGTTACATTTAGGTTTCGGGAATTATTTTGGTAATTTTTATGTTTCAGGGGTATTTTGGTCATTTTTTGGGTTTCGGGGCTGTTTTGGTCATTTCTTGGGTTTCGGAGGTATTCTGGTAATTTTTTTGGTTTCGAGAGTATTTTTGTTACTTTTAGGTTTCGGAGATTATTTTGGTAGTTTTTATGTTTCGAGGGCATTTTGGTCATTTTTTGGGTTTCGGGGCTGTTTTGGTCATTTCTTGGTTTTCGGAGGTATTCTGGTAATTTTTTTGGTTTCGAGAGTATTTTGGTTACTTTTAGGTTTCGGGAATTATTTTGGTAATTTTTATGTTTCAGGGGTATTTTTGTCATTTTTTGGGTTTCGGGGCTGTTTTGGTCATTTCTTGGGTTTCGGAGGTATTCTGGTAATTTTTTTGGTTTCGAGAGTATTTTTGTTACTTTTAGGTTTCGGAGATTATTTTGGTAGTTTTTATGTTTCGAGGGTATTTTTGTCATTTTTTGGGTTTCGGGGCTGTTTTGGTAATTTCTTGGGTTTCGGAGGAATTCTGGTAATTTTTTTTGGTTTCGAGAGTATTTTGGTTACTTTTAGGTTTCGGGGATTATTTTGGTAATTTTTATGTTTCAGGGGTATTTTTGTCATTTTTTGGGTTTCGGGGCTGTTTTGGTCATTTCTTGGGTTTCGGAGGTATTCTGGTAATTTTTTTTGGTTTCGAGAGTATTTTGGTTACATTTAGGTTTCGGGAATTATTTTGGTAATTTTTATGTTTCAGGGGTATTTTGTTCATTTTTTGGGTTTCGGGGCTGTTTTGGTCATTTCTTGGGTTTCGGAGGTATTCTGGTAATTTTTTTGGTTTCGAGAGTATTTTGGTTACTTTTAGGTTTCAGGGATTATTTTTGGTAATTTTTATGTTTCGAGGGTATTTTGGTAATTTTTTGGGTTTCGGGCCTGTTTTGGTCATTTCTTGGGTTTCGGAGGTATTCTGGTAATTTTTTTGGTTTCGAGAGTATTTTGGTTACATTTAGGTTTCGGGAATTATTTTGGTAATTTTTATGTTTCAGGGGTATTTTTGTCATTTTTTGGGTTTCGGGGCTGTTTTGGTCATTTCTTGGGTTTCGGAGGTATTCTGGTAATTTTTTTGGTTTCGAGAGTATTTTTGTTACTTTTAGGTTTCGGAGATTATTTTGGTAGTTTTTATGTTTCGAGGGTATTTTGGTCATTTTTTGGGTTTCGGGGCTGTTTTGGTCATTTCTTGGTTTTCGGAGGTATTCTGGTAATTTTTTTGGTTTCGATAGAATTTTGGTTACTTTTAGGATTCGGGAATTATTTTGGTAATTTTTATGTTTCAGGGGTATTTTGGTCATTTTTTGGGTTTCGGGGCTGTTTTGGTCATTTCTTGGGTTTCGGAGGTATTCTGGTAATTTTTTTGGTTTCGAGAGTATTTTGGTTACTTTTAGGTTTCGGGAATTATTTTGGTAATTTTTATGTTTCAGGGGTATTTTGGTCATTTTTTGGGTTTCTGGGCTGTTTTGGTCATTTCTTGGGTTTCGGAGGTATTCTAGTAATTTTTTTGGTTTCGAGAGTATTTTGGTTACTTTTAGGTTTTGGGAATTATTTTGGTAATTTTTATGTTTCAGGGGTATTTTGGTCATTTTCTTGGTTTCGGGGCTGATTTGGTCATTTCTTGGGTTTCAGAGGTATTCTGGTAATTTTTTTGGTTTCGAGAGTATTTTGGTTACTTTTAGGTTTCGGGAATTATTTCGGTAATTTTTATGTTTCAGGGGTATTTTGGTCATTTTTTGGGTTTCGGGGCTGTTTTGGTCATTTCTTGGGTTTCGGAGGTATTCTGGTAATTTTTTTGGTTTCTAGAGTATTTTGGTTACTTTTAGGTTTCGGGAATTATTTCGGTAATTTTTATGTTTCTGGGGTATTTTGGTCATTTTTTGGGTTTCGGGGCTGTTTTGGTCATTTCTTGGGTTTCGGAGGTATTCTGGTAATTTTTTTGGTTTCGAGAGTATTTTGGTTACTTTTAGGTTTCGGGAATTATTTTGGTAATTTTTGTGTTTCAGGGGTATTTTGATCATTTTTTGGGTTTTGGGGCTGTTTTGGTCATTCCTTGGCTTTCAGAGGTATTCTGGTAATTTTTTTGGTTTCGAGAGTATTTTGGTTACTTTTAGGTTTCGGGAATTATTTTGGTAATTTTTATGTTTCAGGGGTATTTTGGTCATTTTTTGGGTTTCTGGGCTGTTTTGGTCATTTCTTGGGTTTCGGAGGTATTCTAGTAATTTTTTTGGTTTCGTGAGTATTTTGGTTACTTTTATGTTTCGAGAATTATTTTGGTAATTTTTATGTTTCAGGGGTATTTTGGTCATTTTTTGGGTTTCGGGGCTGTTTTGGTCATTCCTTGGCTTTCAGAGGTATTCTGGTAATTTTTTTGGTTTCGAGAGTATTTTGGTTACTTTTAGGTTTCGGGAATTATTTTGGTAATTTTTATGTTTCAGGGGTATTTTGGTCATTTTTTTGGTTTCGGGGCTGTTTTGGTCATTTCTTGGGTTTCGAAGGTATTCTGGTAATTTTTTTGGTTTCGAGAGTATTTGGGTTACATTTAGGTTTCGGGAATTATTTTGGTAATTTTTATGTTTCAGGGGTATTTTGGTCATTTTTTGGGTTTCGGGGCTATTTTGGTCATTTCTTGGGTTTCGGAGGTATTCTTGTAATTTTTTTGGTTTCGAGAGTATTTTTGTTACTTTTAGGTTTCGGAGATTATTTTGGTAGTTTTTATGTTTCGAGGGTATTTTGGTCATTTTTTGGGTTTCGGGGCTGTTTTGGTCATTTCTTGGTTTTCGGAGGTATTCTGGTAATTTTTTTGGTTTCGAGAGTATTTTGGTTACTTTTAGGTTTCGGGAGTTATTTTGGTAATTTTTATGTTTCAGGGGTATTTTGGTCATTTTTTGGGTTTCGGGGCTGTTTCGGTCATTTTTGGGTTTCGGAGGCATTCTAGTAATTTTTTTGGTTTCGAGAGTATTTTGGTTACTTTTAGGTTTCGGGAATTATTTTGGTAATTTTTATGTTTCAGGGGTATTTTGGTCATTTTTTGGGTTTCGGGGCTGTTTTGGTCATTTCTTGGGTTTCGGAGGAATTTTGGTAATTTTTTTGGTTTCGAGAGTATTTTTCTTACTTTTGGGTTTTGGGAATTATTTTGGTAATTTTTATGTTTCAGGGGTATTTTGGTCATTTTTTGGGTTTCAGGGCTGTTTTGGTCATTCCTTGGCTTTCAGAGGTATTCTGGTAATTTTTTTGGTTTCGAGAGTGTTTTAGTTACTTTTAGGTTTCGGGAATTATTTTGGTAATTTTTATGTTTCAGGGGTATTTTGGTCATTTTTTGGGTTTTGGGCTGTTTTGGTCATTTCTTGGGTTTCGGAGGTATTCTAGTAATTTTTTTGGTTTCGTGAGTATTTTGGTTACTTTTATGTTTCGGGAATTATTTTGGTAATTTTTATGTTTCAGGGGTATTTTGGTCATTTTTTGGGTTTCGGGGCTGTTTTGGTCATTCCTTGGGTTTCAGAGGTATTCTGGTAATTTTTTTGGTTTCGAGAGTATTTTGGTTACTTTTAGGTTTCGGGAATTATTTCGGTAATTTTTATGTTTCAGGGGTATTTTGGTCATTTTTTGGTTTTCGGGGCTGTTTTGGTCATTTCTTG
>CM066166.1:46324445-46346945 GCA_033629205.1 Lithocarpus polystachyus
ATTAGCTCGAATCATGGCAATCTCCATCTCCTTGTGGTAGTCATCCACGCTCCTATAGCCTTGAGTAAGACTCTGTAATTTTTGATACAAGTCCCTATAGTAGTGACTAGGGATAAATCGCCTCCTCATGGTGGCCTTCATTTGCTCCCACGTCTCAATAGGCCTCTCATGGTTTCTCATTCTGTTCATCACAAGTTGATCCCACCATATAATAGCATAGTCAGTAAACTCAATCACAGCTAGTTTTACCTTTTTCTCCTCGGAGTAATTGTGGCACTCAAAGATGAACTCCACCTTCTTCTCCCACTCCAAGTACGCTTCTGGATCATTCTTCCCTTGGAATGATGGTATCTTCATTTTTATGTTTCCTAGGCTTCTGTCAGTCCCATCTTGCCATCTTGGATCTCTTCGGAATCCTCTACCACGCCTTTCGCCCCTTCGCGCAAACCTGCCCTCATTGTTCCACGAAACTTGATCCTCCTCATCTTCAAACTCATCCTCATGGTAGTCATCAGAATCATACACGCGCGCATGCCTTTCTTGCCTTCTAGCATTAGGACCTCTTTGGGGGTGCTCTTCACGCAAGTTAGCAATAACAGTATCTTGCTTGTCCAACCGATCCCGAATCTCATTAAATACAACGTTCATGCGCTCAAATTGTTGTTGCATAGCCTGCAACAAGATAGATGACTCCTCTCCTCCTTCCTTATTTGATGTTTCACCCCTGCAAGACATACTTTTAAAACTACAGAAAAATGTTAGAAGAAAAAAAAATTCCTCACAACACTCCTTCACGTGTTTGCACTCAGATTATATCACTCCCACTCGTGTTTCACTCTTAAATAGGCTTTTTCCCGATATTAATCTCACACTCTCTTGCCTTTTTCCACTCGTAGCTTCCCCTTTTCAGTTCTGCAATAAACTAATAAACCTGATCAAGAAATTCAACTTGTAGTATTGAAACAAATACCAATGGCAAGAAAATATGGCAGAGACACAAATCAAAGAAAAAAGGACAAAAGAAAACAATATTTTGGTCTGGGAGAACTGAAACTAATATAAAGTTTTTTTTTTTTTTTTTGCAGTCTTTTTTTTTTTTTTTTTCTCTTTTCTGCAGAGTTTTTTTTTTTTTTTTTCACGTTTTTTTTTTTTTTTTTTTTTTTTTTTTGGAACTCAGTGCACAGTTTTAACCTAGTGCACCTCACAGAATAAGAACGAAGAACAAAGAACAGAAACGAAACAAGATAACTGGAAACAAAAGAAAAAAGGATAGAAAACTGATTTTAGAACCTGAGCTCTGATACCAAATGATGCGAAACTCAATAGACTCGCTTTGAGACCCAACAAACAATATTGGAATATTACCCAAGAAAGCTAAAATTCAAATTTGATAGAAAACCCAGACCCAACGTTTATAAGAGAAACGCGAACCTAAGGTATAAGTAACAGACCTTGACCCAATGATTATAAAGAATCACGAACCAAAGGTATAAAGTTTGAACGCCACAAGGAAGAATCCTTGATAAGTTCACAGTTCTTGACGAACCAAAGAGAAGAGCAAAGCCTCACCTTTTCTGATTTTTGTTCAATAATTCATCCCATTACAAGGAGTGCATGCTATTTATAAGGCATGGCTGAATGAAGAAAACCTAATCCTTCTATTACAAGGAGTGGCTGAATGTAGAAAACCTAATCCTTCTATTACAAGGAGTGGCTGAATGTAGAAAACCTAAAAAACGTGCTAAATAATAAAACCCTAAATAAAACCTGATTTGGTCTGAAAATAGCAGATCCAAAATAGGAAAAACCCTAAAAAACGTTATAAATAATAAAAGCCTAAAATTAAGGAAGATCTGGTCTAAAATTAGAAGATCTAAATTAGGAAAAGTATCTATTAACTGATTTAGAGCTGGAAAGTCAATCAGCCATAAATCTTTGCCAAAAATAACGCCCAATCACATCAGATCAGCCCTCAATAGCTTGGATTAAATTTATTAAGCCTTCATCTTCTTTTGGGCCCAGCTTGGAATATGAATCAGCCCAAATCCCTTGAATCAGCCCATTAAGTGCTTCTTTGATCTTCTTGGATCTTGCTCTAGTAATAGGCCCAACTGGAACTTGCAATGGATCCTCGAATGCATGTTGATTCTTATCAAGAGTATTTTTGTTACTTTTAGGTTTCGGGAATTATTTTGGTAATTTTTATGTTTCAGGGGTATTTTGGTCATTTTTTGGGTTTCGGGGCTGTTTTGGTCATTTCTTGGGTTTCGGAGGTATTCTGGTAATTTTTTTGGTTTCGAGAGTATTTTTGTTACTTTTAGGTTTCGGAGATTATTTTGGTAGTTTTTATGTTTCGAGGGTATTTTGGTCATTTTTTGGGTTTCGGGGCTGTTTTGGCCATTTCTTGGTTTTCGGAGGTATTCTGGTAATTTTTTTGGTTTCGAGAGTATTTTGGTTACTTTTAGGTTTCGGGACTAATTTTGGTAATTTTTATGTTTCAGGGGTATTTTGGTCATTTTTTGGGTTTCGGGGCTGTTTTGGTCATTTCTTGGGTTTCGGAGGAATTCTGGTAATTTTTTTGGTTTCGAGAGTATTTTTGTTACTTTTAGGTTTCGGGAATTATTTTGGTAATTTTTATGTTTCAGGGGTATTTTGGTCATTTTTTGGGTTTCGGGGCTGTTTTGGTCATTTCTTGGGTTTCGGAGGTATTCTGGTAATTTTTTTGGTTTCGAGAGTATTTTGGTTACTTTTTGGTTTCAGGGATTATTTTTGGTAATTTTTATGTTTCGAGGGTATTTTGGTCATTTTTTGGGTTTCGGGCCTGTCTTGGTCATTTCTTTGGTTTCGGAGGTATTCTGGTAATTTTTTTTGGTTTCGAGAGTATTTTGGTTACATTTAGGTTTCGGGAAATATTTTGGTAATTTTTATGTTTCAGAGGTATTTTGGTCATTTTTTGGGTTTCGGGGCTGTTTTGGTCATTTCTTGGGTTTCGGAGGTATTCTGGTAATTTTTTTGGTTTCGAGAGTATTTTGGTTACTTTTAGGTTTCAGGGATTATTTTTGGTAATTTTTATGTTTCGAGGGTATTTTGGTAATTTTCTGGGTTTCGGGCCTGTTTTGGTCATTTCTTGGGTTTCGGAGGTATTCTGGTAATTTTTTTGGTTTCGAGAGTATATTGGTTACATTTAGGTTTCGGGAATTATTTTGGTAATTTTTATGTTTCAGGGGTATTTTGGTCATTTTTTGGGTTTCGGGGCTGTTTTGGTCATTTCTTGGGTTTCGGAGGTATTCTTGTAATTTTTTTGGTTTCGAGAGTATTTTTGTTACTTTTAGGTTTCGGAGATTATTTTGGTAGTTTTTATGTTTCGAGGGTATTTTGGTCATTTTTTGGGTTTCGGGGCTGTTTTGGTCATTTCTTGGTTTTCGGAGGTATTCTGGTAATTTTTTTGGTTTCGAGAGTATTTTGGTTACTTTTAGGTTTCGGGAGTTATTTTGGTAATTTTTATGTTTCAGGGGTATTTTGGTCATTTTTTGGGTTTCGGGGCTGTTTCGGTCATTTCTTGGGTTTCGGAGGCATTCTGGTAATTTTTTTGGTTTCGAGAGTATTTTGGTTACTTTTAGGTTTCGGGAATTATTTTGGTAATTTTTATGTTTCAGGGGTATTTTGGTCATTTTTTGGGTTTCGGGGCTGTTTTGGTCATTTCTTGGGTTTCGGAGGAATTTTGGTAATTTTTTTGGTTTCGAGAGTATTTTTCTTACTTTTGGGTTTCGGGAATTATTTTGGTAATTTTTATGTTTCAGGGGTATTTTGGTCATTTTTTTGGTTTCGGGGCTGTTTTGGTCATTCCTTGGCTTTCAGAGGTATTCTGGTAATTTTTTTGGTTTCGAGAGTGTTTTGGTTACTTTTAGGTTTCGGGAATTATTTTGGTAATTTTTATGTTTCAGGGGTATTTTGGTCATTTTTTGGGTTTCTGGGCTGTTTTGGTCATTTCTTGGGTTTCGGAGGTATTCTAGTAATTTTTTTGGTTTCGTGAGTATTTTGGTTACTTTTATGTTTCGGGAATTATTTTGGTAATTTTTATGTTTCAGGGGTATTTTGGTCATTTTTTGGGTTTCGGGGCTGTTTTGGCCATTCCTTGGGTTTCAGAGGTATTCTGGTAATTTTTTTGGTTTCGAGAGTATTTTGGTTACTTTTAGGTTTCGGGAATTATTTCGGTAATTTTTATGTTTCAGGGGTATTTTGGTCATTTTTTGGTTTTCGGGGCTGTTTTGGTCATTTCTTGGGTTTCGGAGGTATTCTGGTAATTTTTTTGGTTTCGAGAGTATTTTGGTTACTTTTATGTTTCGGGAAATGTTTTGGTAATTTTTATGTTTCAGGGGTATTTTGGTCATTTTATGGGTTTCGGGGCTGTTTTGGTTATTTCTTGGGTTTCGGAGGTATTCTGGTAATTTTTTTGGTTTCGAGAGTATTTTTGTTACTTTTAGGTTTCGGAGATTATTTTGGTAGTTTTTATGTTTCGAGGGTATTTTGGTCATTTTTTGGGTTTCGGGGCTGTTTTGGTCATTTCTTGGTTTTCGGAGGTATTCTGGTAATTTTTTTGGTTTCGAGAGTATTTTGGTTACTTTTAGGTTTCGGGAGTTATTTTGGTAATTTTTATGTTTCTGGGGTATTTTGGTCATTTTTTGGGTTTCGGGGCTGTTTTGGTCATTTCTTGGGTTTCGGAGGAATTCTGGTAATTTTTTTGGTTTCGAGAGTATTTTTGTTACTTTTAGGTTTCGGGAATTATTTTGGTAGTTTTTATGTTTCGAGGGTATTTTGGTCATTTTTTGGGTTTCGGGGCTGTTTTGGTCATTTCTTGGTTTTCGGAGGTATTCTGGTAATTTTTTTGGTTTCGAGAGTATTTTGGTAACTTTTAGGTTTCGGGAGTTATTTTGTTAATTTTTATGTTTCAGAGGTATTTTGGTCATTTTTTGGGTTTCGGGGCTGTTTTGGTCATTTCTTGGGTTTCGGAGGAATTCTGGTAATTTTTTTGGTTTCGAGAGTATTTTTGTTACTTTTAGGTTTCGGGAATTATTTTGGTAATTTTTATGTTTCAGGGGTATTTTGGTCATTTTTTGGGTTTCGGGGCTGTTTTGGTCATTTCTTGGGTTTCGGAGGTATTCTGGTAATTATTTTGGTTTCGAGAGTATTTTGGTTACCTTTAGGTTTCAGGGATTATTTTTGGTAATTTTTATGTTTCGAGGGTATTTTGGTCATTTTTTGGGTTTCGGGCCTGTTTTGGTCATTTCTTGGGTTTCGGAGGTATTCTGGTAATTTTTTTTGGTTTCGAGAGTATTTTGGTTACATTTAGGTTTCGGGAATTATTTTGGTAATTTTTATGTTTCAGGGGTATTTTGGTCATTTTTTGGGTTTCGGGGCTGTTTTGGTCATTTCTTGGGTTTCGGAGGTATTCTGGTAATTTTTTTGGTTTCGAGAGTATTTTTGCTACTTTTAGGTTTCAGGGATTATTTTTGGTAATTTTTATGTTTCGAGGGTATTTTGGTAATTTTTTGGGTTTCGGGCCTGTTTTGGTCATTTCTTGGGTTTCGGAGGTATTCTGGTAATTTTTTTGGTTTCGAGAGTATTTTGGTTACATTTAGGTTTCGGGAATTATTTTGGTAATTTTTATGTTTCAGGGGTATTTTGGTCATTTTTTGGGTTTCGGGGCTGTTTTGGTCATTTCTTGGGTTTCGGAGGTATTCTGGTAATTTTTTTGGTTTCGAGAGTATTTTTGTTACTTTTAGGTTTCGGAGATTATTTTGGTAGTTTTTATGTTTCGAGGGTATTTTGGTCATTTTTTGGGTTTCGGGGCTGTTTTGGTCATTTCTTGGTTTTCGGAGGTATTCTGGTAATTTTTTTGGTTTCGAGAGTATTTTGGTTACTTTTAGGTTTCGGGAATTATTTTGGTAATTTTTATGTTTCAGGGGTATTTTTGTCATTTTTTGGGTTTCGGGGCTGTTTTGGTCATTTCTTGGGTTTCGGAGGTATTCTGGTAATTTTTTTGGTTTCGAGAGTATTTTGGTTACTTTTAGGTTTCGGGAATTATTTTGGTAATTTTTATGTTTCAGGGGTATTTTGGTCATTTTTTGGGTTTCTGGGCTGTTTTGGTCATTTCTTGGGTTTCGGAGGTATTCTAGTAATTTTTTTGGTTTCGAGAGTATTTTGGTTACTTTTAGGTTTCGGGAATTATTTTGGTAATTTTTACGTTTCAGGGGTATTTTGGTCATTTTTTGGGTTTCGGGGCTGTTTTGGTCATTTCTTGGGTTTCGGAGGTATTCTGGTAATTTTTTTGGTTTCGAGAGTATTTTGGTTACATTTAGGTTTCGGGAATTATTCTGGTAATTTTTATGTTTCAGGGGTATTTTGGTCATTTTTTGGGTTTCGGGGCTGTTTTGGCCATTCCTTGGGTTTCAGAGGTATTCTGGTAATTTTTTTGGTTTCGAGAGTATTTTGGTTACTTTTAGGTTTCGGGAATTATTTCGGTAATTTTTATGTTTCAGGGGTATTTTGGTCATTTTTTGGTTTTCGGGGCTGTTTTGGTCATTTCTTGGGTTTCGGAGGTATTCTGGTAATTTTTTTGGTTTCGAGAGTATTTTTCTTACTTTTGGGTTTCGGGAATTATTTTGGTAATTTTTATGTTTCAGGGGTATTTTGGTCATTTTTTTGGTTTCGGGGCTGTTTTGGTTATTCCTTGGCTTTCAGAGGTATTCTGGTAATTTTTTTGGTTTCGAGAGTGTTTTGGTTACTTTTAGGTTTCGGAAATTATTTTGGTAATTTTTATGTTTCAGGGGTATTTTGGTCATTTTTTGGGTTTCTGGGCTGTTTTGGTCATTTCTTGGGTTTCGGAGGTATTCTAGTAATTTTTTTGGTTTCGTGAGTATTTTGGTTACTTTTATGTTTCGGGAATTATTTTGGTAATTTTTATGTTTCAGGGGTATTTTGGTCATTTTTTGGGTTTCGGGGCTGTTTTGGCCATTCCTTGGGTTTCAGAGGTATTCTGGTAATTTTTTTGGTTTCGAGAGTATTTTGGTTACTTTTAGGTTTCGGGAATTATTTTGGTAATTTTTATGTTTCAGGGGTATTTCGGTCATTTTTTGGTTTTCGGGGCTGTTTTGGTCATTTCTTGGGTTTCGGAGGTATTCTGGTAATTTTTTTGGTTTCGAGAGTATTTTGGTTACTTTTAAGTTTCGGGAATTGTTTTGGTAATTTTTATGTTTCAGGGGTATTTTGGTCATTTTTTGGGTTTCGGGGCTGTTTTGGTCATTTCTTGGGTTTCGGAGGTATTATGGTAATTTTTTTGGTTTCGAGAGTATTTTTGTTACTTTTAGGTTTCGGAGATTATTTTGGTAGTCTTTATGTTTCGAGGGTATTTTGGTCATTTTTTGGGTTTCGGGGCTGTTTTGGTTATTTCTTGGTTTTCGGAGGTATTCTGGTAATTTTTTTGGTTTCGAGAGTATTTTGGTTACTTTTAGGTTTCGGGAGTTATTTTGGTAATTTTTATGTTTCAGGGGTATTTTGGTCATTTTTTGGGTTTCGGGGCTGTTTTGGTCATTTCTTGGGTTTCGGAGGTATTCTGGTAATTTTTTTGGTTTCGAGAGTATTTTTGTTACTTTTTGGTTTCGGGAATTATTTTGGTAGTTTTTATGTTTCGAGGGTATTTTGGTCATTTTTTGGGTTTCGGGGCTGTTTTGGTCATTTCTTGGTTTTCGGAGGTATTCTGGTAATTTTTTTGGTTTCGAGAGTATTTTGGTTACTTTTAGGTTTCGGGAGTTATTTTGGTAATTTTTATGTTTCAGGGGTATTTTGGTCATTTTTTGGGTTTCGGGGCTGTTTTGGTCATTTCTTGGGTTTCGGAGGAATTCTGGTAATTTTTTTGGTTTCGAGAGTATTTTTGTTACTTTTAGGTTTCGGGAATTATTTTGGTAATTTTTATGTTTCAGTGGTATTTTGGTCATTTTTTGGGTTTCGGGGCTGTTTTGGTCATTTCTTGGGTTTCGGAGGTATTCTGGTAATTTTTTTGGTTTCGAGAGTATTTTGGTTACCTTTAGGTTTCCGGGATTATTTTTGGTAATTTTTATGTTTCGAGGGTATTTTGGTAATTTTTTGGGTTTCGGGCCTGTTTTGGTCATTTTTTTGGGTTTCGGAGGTATTCTGGTAATTTTTTTGGTTTCGAGAGTATTTTGGTTACATTTAGGTTTCGGGAATTATTTTGGTAATTTTTATGTTTCAGGGGTATTTTGGTCATTTTTTGGGTTTCGGGGCTGTTTTGGTCATTTCTTGGGTTTCGGAGGTATTCTGGTAATTTTTTTGGTTTCGAGAGTATTTTTGTTACTTTTAGGTTTCGGAGATTATTTTGGTAGTTTTTATGTTTCGAGGGTATTTTGGTCATTTTTTGGGTTTCGGGGCTGTTTTGGTCATTTCTTGGTTTTCGGAGGTATTCTGGTAATTTTTTTGGTTTCGATTGAATTTTGGTTACTTTTAGGATTCGGGAATTATTTTGGTAATTTTTATGTTTCAGGGGTATTTTGGTCATTTTTTGGGTTTCGGGGCTGTTTTTGTCATTTCTTGGGTTTCGGAGGTATTCTGGTAATTTTTTTGGTTTCGAGAGTATTTTGGTTACTTTTAGGTTTCGGAAATTATTTTGGTAATTTTTATGTTTCAGGGGTATTTTGGTCATTTTTTGGGTTTCTGGGCTGTTTTGGTCATTTCTTGGGTTTCGGAGGTATTCTAGTAATTTTTTTGGTTTCGAGAGTATTTTGGTTACTTTTAGGTTTTGGGAATTATTTTGGTAATTTTTATGTTTCAGGGGTATTTTGGTCATTTTCTTGGTTTCGGGGCTGTTTTGGTCATTTCTTGGGTTTCAGAGGTATTCTGGTAATTTTTTTGGTTTCGAGAGTATTTTGGTTACTTTTAGGTTTCGGGAATTATTTCGGTAATTTTTATGTTTCAGGGGTATTTTGGTCATTTTTTGGGTTTCGGGGCTGTTTTGGTCATTTCTTGGGTTTCGGAGGTATTCTGGTAATTTTTTTGGTTTCGAGAGTATTTTGGTTACTTTTAGGTTTCGGGAATTATTTTGGTAATTTTTATGTTTCAGGGGTATTTTGGTCATTTTTTGGGTTTCGGGGCTGTTTTGGTCATTCCTTGGCTTTCAGAGGTATTCTGGTAATTTTTTTGGTTTCGAGAGTATTTTGGTTACTTTTAGGTTTCGGGAATTATTTTGGTAATTTTTATGTTCCAGGGGTATTTTGGTCATTTTTTGGGTTTCTGGGCTGTTTTGGTCATTTCTTGGGTTTCGGAGGTATTCTAGTAATTTTTTTGGTTTCGTGAGTATTTTGGTTACTTTTATGTTTCGGGAATTATTTTGGTAATTTTTACGTTTCAGGGGTATTTTGGTCATTTTTTGGGTTTCGGGGCTGTTTTGGCCATTTCTTGGGTTTCAGAGGTATTCTGGTAATTTTTTTGGTTTCGAGAGTATTTTGGTTACTTTTAGGTTTCGGGAATTATTTCGGTAATTTTTATGTTTCTGGGGTATTTTGGTCATTTTTTGGTTTTCGGGGCTGTTTTGGTCATTTCTTGGGTTTCGGAGGTATTCTGGTAATTTTTTTGGTTTCGAGAGTATTTTGGTTACTTTTAAGTTTCGGGAATTATTTCGGTAATTTTTATGTTCCAGGGGTATTTTGGTCATTTTTTGGGTTTCGGGGCTGTTTTGGTCATTTCTTGGGTTCCGGAGGTATTCTGGTAATTTTTTTGGTTTCGAGAGTATTTTTGTTACTTTTAGGTTTCGGAGATTATTTTGGTAGTTTTTATGTTTCGAGGGTATTTTGGTCATTTTTTGGGTTTCGGGGCTGTTTTGGCCATTTCTTGGTTTTCGGAGGTATTCTGGTAATTTTTTTGGTTTCGATTGAATTTTGGTTACTTTTAGGATTCGGGAATTATTTTGGTAATTTTTATGTTTCAGGGGTATTTTGGTCATTTTTTGGGTTTCGGGGCTGTTTTGGTCATTTCTTGGGTTTCGGAGGTATTCTGGTAATTTTTTTGGTTTCGAGAGTGTTTTGGTTACTTTTAGGTTTCGGAAATTATTTTGGTAATTTTTATGTTTCAGGGGTATTTTGGTCATTTTTTGGGTTTCTGGGCTGTTTTGGTCATTTCTTGGGTTTCGGTGGTATTCTGGTAATTTTTTTTGGTTTCGAGAGTATTTTTGTTACTTTTCGGTTTCGGAGATTATTTTGGTAGTTTTTATGTTTCGAGGGTATTTTGGTCATTTTTTGGGTTTCGGGGCTGTTTTGGTCATTTTTTGGTTTTCGGAGGTATTCTGGTAATTTTTTTGGTTTCGAGAGTATTTTGGTTACTTTTAGGTTTCGGGAGTTATTTTGGTAATTTTTATGTTTCAGGGGTATTTTGGTCATTTTTTGGGTTTCGGGGCTGTTTTGGTCATTTCTTGGGTTTCGGAGGTATTCTGGTAATTTTTTTGGTTTCGAGAGTATTTTTGTTACTTTTTGGTTTCGGGAATTATTTTGGTAGTTTTTATGTTTCGAGGGTATTTTGGTCATTTTTTGGGTTTCGGGGCTGTTTTGGCCATTCCTTGGTTTTCAGAGGTATTCTGGTAATTTTTTGGTTTCGAGAGTATTTTGGTTACTTTTAGGTTTCGGGAATTATTTCGGTAATTTTTATGTTTCAGGGGTATTTTGGTCATTTTTTGGGTTTCGGGGCTGTTTTGGTCATTTCTTGGGTTTCGGAGGAATTCTGGTAATTTTTTTGGTTTCGAGAGTATTTTTGTTACTTTTAGGTTTCGGGAATTATTTTGGTAATTTTTATGTTTCAGTGGTATTTTGGTCATTTTTTGGGTTTCGGGGCTGTTTTGGTCATTTCTTGGGTTTCGGAGGTATTCTGGTAATTTTTTTGGTTTCGAGAGTATTTTGGTTACCTTTAGGTTTCAGGGATTATTTTAGGTAATTTTTATGTTTCGAGGGTATTTTGGTCATTTTTTGGGTTTCGGGCCAGTATTGGTCATTTCTTGGGTTTCGGTGGTATTCTGGTAATTTTTTTTGGTTTCGAGAGTATTTTGGTTACATTTAGGTTTCGGGAATTATTTTGGTAATTTTTATGTTTCAGGGGTATTTTGGTCATTTTTTGGGTTTCGGGGCTGTTTTGGTCATTTCTTGGGTTTCGGAGGTATTCTGGTAATTTTTTTGGTTTCGAGAGTATTTTGGCTACTTTTAGGTTTCAGGGATTATTTTTGGTAATTTTTATGTTTCGAGGGTATTTTGGTAATTTTTTGGGTTTCGGGCCTGTTTTGGTCATTTCTTGGGTTTCGGAGGTATTCTGGTAATTTTTTTGGTTTCGAGAGTATTTTGGTTACATTTAGGTTTCGGGAATTATTTTGGTAATTTTTATGTTTCAGGGGTATTTTGGTCATTTTTTGGGTTTCGGGGCTGTTTTGGTCATTTCTTGGGTTTCGGAGGTATTCTGGTAATTTTTTTGGTTTCGAGAGTATTTTTGTTACTTTTAGGTTTCGGAGATTATTTTGGTAGTTTTTATGTTTCGAGGGTATTTTGGTCATTTTTTGGGTTTCGGGGCTGTTTTGGTCATTTCTTGGTTTTCGGAGGTATTCTGGTAATTTTTTTGGTTTCGAGAGTATTTTGGTTACTTTTAGGTTTCGGGAATTATTTTGGTAATTTTTATGTTTCAGGGGTATTTTTGTCATTTTTTGGGTTTCGGGGCTGTTTTGGTCATTTCTTGGGTTTCGGAGGTATTCTGGTAATTTTTTTGGTTTCGAGAGTATTTTTGTTACTTTTAGGTTTCGGAGATTATTTTGGTAGTTTTTATGTTTCGAGGGTATTTTGGTCATTTTTTGGGTTTCGGGGCTGTTTTGGTCATTTCTTGGTTTTCGGAGGTATTCTGGTAATTTTTTTGGTTTCGATTGAATTTTGGTTACTTTTAGGATTCGGGAATTATTTTGGTAATTTTTATGTTTCAGGGGTATTTTGGTCATTTTTTGGGTTTCGGGGCTGTTTTGGTCATTTCTTGGGTTTCGGAGGTATTCTGGTAATTTTTTTGGTTTCGAGAGTATTTTGTTTACTTTTAGGTTTCGGGAATTATTTTGGTAATTTTTATGTTTCAGGGGTATTTTGGTCGTTTTTTGGGTTTCATGGCTGTTTTGGTCATTTCTTGGGTTTCGGAGGTATTCTAGTAATTTTTTTGGTTTCGAGAGTATTTTGGTTACTTTTAGGTTTTGGGAATTATTTTGGTAATTTTTATGTTTCAGGGGTATTTTGGTCATTTTCTTGGTTTCGGGGCTGTTTTGGTCATTTCTTGGGTTTCAGAGGTATTCTGGTAATTTTTTTGGTTTCGAGAGTATTTTGGTTACTTTTAGGTTTCGGGAATTATTTTGGTAATTTTTATGTTTCAGGGGTATTTTGGTCATTTTTTTGGTTTCGGGGCTGTTTTGGTCATTCCTTGGCTTTCAGAGGTATTCTGGTAATTTTTTTGGTTTCGAGAGTGTTTTGGTTACTTTTAGGTTTCGGGAATTATTTTGGTAATTTTTATGTTTCAGGGGTATTTTGGTCATTTTTTGGGTTTCGGGGCTGTTTTGGTCATTTCTTGGGTTTCGGAGGTATTCTGGTAATTTTTTTGGTTTCGAGAGTATTTTTGTTACTTTTAGGTTTCGGAGATTATTTTGGTAGTTTTTATGTTTCGAGGGTATTTTGGTCATTTTTTGGGTTTCGGGGCTGTTTTGGTCATTTCTTGGTTTTCGGAGGTATTCTGGTAATTTTTTTGGTTTCGAGAGTATTTTGGTTACTTTTAGGTTTCGGGAATTATTTTGGTAATTTTTATGTTTCAGGGGTATTTTTGTCATTTTTTGGGTTTCGGGGCTGTTTTGGTCATTTCTTGGGTTTCGGAGGTATTCTGGTAATTTTTTTGGTTTCGAGAGTATTTTTGTTACTTTTAGGTTTCGGAGATTATTTTGGTAGTTTTTATGTTTCGAGGGTATTTTGGTCATTTTTTGGGTTTCGGGGCTGTTTTGGTCATTTCTTGGTTTTCGGAGGTATTCTGGTAATTTTTTTGGTTTCGATTGAATTTTGGTTACTTTTAGGATTCGGGAATTATTTTGGTAATTTTTATGTTTCAGGGGTATTTTGGTCATTTTTTGGGTTTCGGGGCTGTTTTGGTCATTTCTTGGGTTTCGGAGGTATTCTGGTAATTTTTTTGGTTTCGAGAGTATTTTGTTTACTTTTAGGTTTCGGGAATTATTTTGGTAATTTTTATGTTTCAGGGGTATTTTGGTCATTTTTTGGGTTTCATGGCTGTTTTGGTCATTTCTTGGGTTTCGGAGGTATTCTAGTAATTTTTTTGGTTTCGAGAGTATTTTGGTTACTTTTAGGTTTTGGGAATTATTTTGGTAATTTTTATGTTTCAGGGGTATTTTGGTCATTTTCTTGGTTTCGGGGCTGTTTTGGTCATTTCTTGGGTTTCAGAGGTATTCTGGTAATTTTTTTGGTTTCGAGAGTATTTTGGTTACTTTTAGGTTTCGGGAATTATTTTGGTAATTTTTATGTTTCAGGGGTATTTTGGTCATTTTTTTGGTTTCGGGGCTGTTTTGGTCATTCCTTGGCTTTCAGAGGTATTCTGGTAATTTTTTTGGTTTCGAGAGTGTTTTGGTTACTTTTAGGTTTCGGGAATTATTTTGGTAATTTTTATGTTTCAGGGGTATTTTGGTCATTTTTTGGGTTTCTGGGCTGTTTTGGTCATTTCTTGGGTTTCGGAGGTATTCTAGTAATTTTTTTGGTTTCGTGAGTATTTTGGTTACTTTTATGTTTCGGGAATTATTTTGGTAATTTTTATGTTTCAGGGGTATTTTGGTCATTTTTTGGGTTTCGGGGCTGTTTTGGCCATTCCTTGGGTTTCAGAGGTATTCTGGTAATTTTTTTGGTTTCGAGAGTATTTTGGTTACTTTTAGGTTTCGGGAATTATTTCGGTAATTTTTATGTTTCAGGGGTATTTTGGTCATTTTTTGGTTTTCGGGGCTGTTTTGGTCATTTCTTGGGTTTCGGAGGTATTCTGGTAATTTTTTTGGTTTCGAGAGTATTTTGGTTACTTTTATGTTTCGGGAATTGTTTTGGTAATTTTTATGTTTCAGGGGTATTTTGGTCATTTTATGGGTTTCGGGGCTGTTTTGGTTATTTCTTGGGTTTCGGAGGTATTCTGGTAATTTTTTTGGTTTCGAGAGTATTTTTGTTACTTTTAGGTTTCGGAGATTATTTTGGTAGTTTTTATGTTTCGAGGGTATTTTGGTCATTTTTTGGGTTTCGGGGCTGTTTTGGTCATTTCTTGGTTTTCGGAGGTATTCTGGTAATTTTTTTGGTTTCGAGAGTATTTTGGTTACTTTTAGGTTTCGGGAGTTATTTTGGTAATTTTTATGTTTCTGGGGTATTTTGGTCATTTTTTGGGTTTCGGGGCTGTTTTGGTCATTTCTTGGGTTTCGGAGGAATTCTGGTAATTTTTTTGGTTTCGAGAGTATTTTTGTTACTTTTAGGTTTCGGGAATTATTTTGGTAGTTTTTATGTTTCGAGGGTATTTTGGTCATTTTTTGGGTTTCGGGGCTGTTTTGGTCATTTCTTGGTTTTCGGAGGTATTCTGGTAATTTTTTTGGTTTCGAGAGTATTTTGGTAACTTTTAGGTTTCGGGAGTTATTTTGTTAATTTTTATGTTTCAGAGGTATTTTGGTCATTTTTTGGGTTTCGGGGCTGTTTTGGTCATTTCTTGGGTTTCGGAGGAATTCTGGTAATTTTTTTGGTTTCGAGAGTATTTTTGTTACTTTTAGGTTTCGGGAATTATTTTGGTAATTTTTATGTTTCAGGGGTATTTTGGTCATTTTTTGGGTTTCGGGGCTGTTTTGGTCATTTCTTGGGTTTCGGAGGTATTCTGGTAATTATTTTGGTTTCGAGAGTATTTTGGTTACCTTTAGGTTTCAGGGATTATTTTTGGTAATTTTTATGTTTCGAGGGTATTTTGGTCATATTTTGGGTTTCGGGCCTGTTTTGGTCATTTCTTGGGTTTCGGAGGTATTCTGGTAATTTTTTTTGGTTTCGAGAGTATTTTGGTTACATTTAGGTTTCGGGAATTATTTTGGTAATTTTTATGTTTCAGGGGTATTTTGGTCATTTTTTGGGTTTCGGGGCTGTTTTGGTCATTTCTTGGGTTTCGGAGGTATTCTGGTAATTTTTTTGGTTTCGAGAGTATTTTTGCTACTTTTAGGTTTCAGGGATTATTTTTGGTAATTTTTATGTTTCGAGGGTATTTTGGTAATTTTTTGGGTTTCGGGCCTGTTTTGGTCATTTCTTGGGTTTCGGAGGTATTCTGGTAATTTTTTTGGTTTCGAGAGTATTTTGGTTACATTTAGGTTTCGGGAATTATTTTGGTAATTTTTATGTTTCAGGGGTATTTTGGTCATTTTTTGGGTTTCGGGGCTGTTTTGGTCATTTCTTGGGTTTCGGAGGTATTCTGGTAATTTTTTTGGTTTCGAGAGTATTTTTGTTACTTTTAGGTTTCGGAGATTATTTTGGTAGTTTTTATGTTTCGAGGGTATTTTGGTCATTTTTTGGGTTTCGGGGCTGTTTTGGTCATTTCTTGGTTTTCGGAGGTATTCTGGTAATTTTTTTGGTTTCGAGAGTATTTTGGTTACTTTTAGGTTTCGGGAATTATTTTGGTAATTTTTATGTTTCAGGGGTATTTTTGTCATTTTTTGGGTTTCGGGGCTGTTTTGGTCATTTCTTGGGTTTCGGAGGTATTCTGGTAATTTTTTTGGTTTCGAGAGTATTTTGGTTACTTTTAGGTTTCGGGAATTATTTTGGTAATTTTTATGTTTCAGGGGTATTTTGGTCATTTTTTGGGTTTCTGGGCTGTTTTGGTCATTTCTTGGGTTTCGGAGGTATTCTAGTAATTTTTTTGGTTTCGAGAGTATTTTGGTTACTTTTAGGTTTCGGGAATTATTTTGGTAATTTTTACGTTTCAGGGGTATTTTGGTCATTTTTTGGGTTTCGGGGCTGTTTTGGTCATTTCTTGGGTTTCGGAGGTATTCTGGTAATTTTTTTGGTTTCGAGAGTATTTTGGTTACATTTAGGTTTCGGGAATTATTCTGGTAATTTTTATGTTTCAGGGGTATTTTGGTCATTTTTTGGGTTTCGGGGCTGTTTTGGCCATTCCTTGGGTTTCAGAGGTATTCTGGTAATTTTTTTGGTTTCGAGAGTATTTTGGTTACTTTTAGGTTTCGGGAATTATTTCGGTAATTTTTATGTTTCAGGGGTATTTTGGTCATTTTTTGGTTTTCGGGGCTGTTTTGGTCATTTCTTGGGTTTCGGAGGTATTCTGGTAATTTTTTTGGTTTCGAGAGTATTTTTCTTACTTTTGGGTTTCGGGAATTATTTTGGTAATTTTTATGTTTCAGGGGTATTTTGGTCATTTTTTTGGTTTCGGGGCTGTTTTGGTTATTCCTTGGCTTTCAGAGGTATTCTGGTAATTTTTTTGGTTTCGAGAGTGTTTTGGTTACTTTTAGGTTTCGGAAATTATTTTGGTAATTTTTATGTTTCAGGGGTATTTTGGTCATTTTTTGGGTTTCTGGGCTGTTTTGGTCATTTCTTGGGTTTCGGAGGTATTCTAGTAATTTTTTTGGTTTCGTGAGTATTTTGGTTACTTTTATGTTTCGGGAATTATTTTGGTAATTTTTATGTTTCAGGGGTATTTTGGTCATTTTTTGGGTTTCGGGGCTGTTTTGGCCATTCCTTGGGTTTCAGAGGTATTCTGGTAATTTTTTTGGTTTCGAGAGTATTTTGGTTACTTTTAGGTTTCGGGAATTATTTTGGTAATTTTTATGTTTCAGGGGTATTTCGGTCATTTTTTGGTTTTCGGGGCTGTTTTGGTCATTTCTTGGGTTTCGGAGGTATTCTGGTAATTTTTTTGGTTTCGAGAGTATTTTGGTTACTTTTAAGTTTCGGGAATTGTTTTGGTAATTTTTATGTTTCAGGGGTATTTTGGTCATTTTTTGGGTTTCGGGGCTGTTTTGGTCATTTCTTGGGTTTCGGAGGTATTATGGTAATTTTTTTGGTTTCGAGAGTATTTTTGTTACTTTTAGGTTTCGGAGATTATTTTGGTAGTCTTTATGTTTCGAGGGTATTTTGGTCATTTTTTGGGTTTCGGGGCTGTTTTGGTTATTTCTTGGTTTTCGGAGGTATTCTGGTAATTTTTTTGGTTTCGAGAGTATTTTGGTTACTTTTAGGTTTCGGGAGTTATTTTGGTAATTTTTATGTTTCAGGGGTATTTTGGTCATTTTTTGGGTTTCGGGGCTGTTTTGGTCATTTCTTGGGTTTCGGAGGTATTCTGGTAATTTTTTTGGTTTCGAGAGTATTTTTGTTACTTTTTGGTTTCGGGAATTATTTTGGTAGTTTTTATGTTTCGAGGGTATTTTGGTCATTTTTTGGGTTTCGGGGCTGTTTTGGTCATTTCTTGGTTTTCGGAGGTATTCTGGTAATTTTTTTGGTTTCGAGAGTATTTTGGTTACTTTTAGGTTTCGGGAGTTATTTTGGTAATTTTTATGTTTCAGGGGTATTTTGGTCATTTTTTGGGTTTCGGGGCTGTTTTGGTCATTTCTTGGGTTTCGGAGGAATTCTGGTAATTTTTTTGGTTTCGAGAGTATTTTTGTTACTTTTAGGTTTCGGGAATTATTTTGGTAATTTTTATGTTTCAGTGGTATTTTGGTCATTTTTTGGGTTTCGGGGCTGTTTTGGTCATTTCTTGGGTTTCGGAGGTATTCTGGTAATTTTTTTGGTTTCGAGAGTATTTTGGTTACCTTTAGGTTTCCGGGATTATTTTTGGTAATTTTTATGTTTCGAGGGTATTTTGGTAATTTTTTGGGTTTCGGGCCTGTTTTGGTCATTTTTTTGGGTTTCGGAGGTATTCTGGTAATTTTTTTGGTTTCGAGAGTATTTTGGTTACATTTAGGTTTCGGGAATTATTTTGGTAATTTTTATGTTTCAGGGGTATTTTGGTCATTTTTTGGGTTTCGGGGCTGTTTTGGTCATTTCTTGGGTTTCGGAGGTATTCTGGTAATTTTTTTGGTTTCGAGAGTATTTTTGTTACTTTTAGGTTTCGGAGATTATTTTGGTAGTTTTTATGTTTCGAGGGTATTTTGGTCATTTTTTGGGTTTCGGGGCTGTTTTGGTCATTTCTTGGTTTTCGGAGGTATTCTGGTAATTTTTTTGGTTTCGATTGAATTTTGGTTACTTTTAGGATTCGGGAATTATTTTGGTAATTTTTATGTTTCAGGGGTATTTTGGTCATTTTTTGGGTTTCGGGGCTGTTTTTGTCATTTCTTGGGTTTCGGAGGTATTCTGGTAATTTTTTTGGTTTCGAGAGTATTTTGGTTACTTTTAGGTTTCGGAAATTATTTTGGTAATTTTTATGTTTCAGGGGTATTTTGGTCATTTTTTGGGTTTCTGGGCTGTTTTGGTCATTTCTTGGGTTTCGGAGGTATTCTAGTAATTTTTTTGGTTTCGAGAGTATTTTGGTTACTTTTAGGTTTTGGGAATTATTTTGGTAATTTTTATGTTTCAGGGGTATTTTGGTCATTTTCTTGGTTTCGGGGCTGTTTTGGTCATTTCTTGGGTTTCAGAGGTATTCTGGTAATTTTTTTGGTTTCGAGAGTATTTTGGTTACTTTTAGGTTTCGGGAATTATTTCGGTAATTTTTATGTTTCAGGGGTATTTTGGTCATTTTTTGGGTTTCGGGGCTGTTTTGGTCATTTCTTGGGTTTCGGAGGTATTCTGGTAATTTTTTTGGTTTCGAGAGTATTTTGGTTACTTTTAGGTTTCGGGAATTATTTTGGTAATTTTTATGTTTCAGGGGTATTTTGGTCATTTTTTGGGTTTCGGGGCTGTTTTGGTCATTCCTTGGCTTTCAGAGGTATTCTGGTAATTTTTTTGGTTTCGAGAGTATTTTGGTTACTTTTAGGTTTCGGGAATTATTTTGGTAATTTTTATGTTCCAGGGGTATTTTGGTCATTTTTTGGGTTTCTGGGCTGTTTTGGTCATTTCTTGGGTTTCGGAGGTATTCTAGTAATTTTTTTGGTTTCGTGAGTATTTTGGTTACTTTTATGTTTCGGGAATTATTTTGGTAATTTTTACGTTTCAGGGGTATTTTGGTCATTTTTTGGGTTTCGGGGCTGTTTTGGCCATTTCTTGGGTTTCAGAGGTATTCTGGTAATTTTTTTGGTTTCGAGAGTATTTTGGTTACTTTTAGGTTTCGGGAATTATTTCGGTAATTTTTATGTTTCTGGGGTATTTTGGTCATTTTTTGGTTTTCGGGGCTGTTTTGGTCATTTCTTGGGTTTCGGAGGTATTCTGGTAATTTTTTTGGTTTCGAGAGTATTTTGGTTACTTTTAAGTTTCGGGAATTATTTCGGTAATTTTTATGTTTCAGGGGTATTTTGGTCATTTTTTGGGTTTCGGGGCTGTTTTGGTCATTTCTTGGGTTCCGGAGGTATTCTGGTAATTTTTTTGGTTTCGAGAGTATTTTTGTTACTTTTAGGTTTCGGAGATTATTTTGGTAGTTTTTATGTTTCGAGGGTATTTTGGTCATTTTTTGGGTTTCGGGGCTGTTTTGGCCATTTCTTGGTTTTCGGAGGTATTCTGGTAATTTTTTTGGTTTCGATTGAATTTTGGTTACTTTTAGGATTCGGGAATTATTTTGGTAATTTTTATGTTTCAGGGGTATTTTGGTCATTTTTTGGGTTTCGGGGCTGTTTTGGTCATTTCTTGGGTTTCGGAGGTATTCTGGTAATTTTTTTGGTTTCGAGAGTGTTTTGGTTACTTTTAGGTTTCGGAAATTATTTTGGTAATTTTTATGTTTCAGGGGTATTTTGGTCATTTTTTGGGTTTCTGGGCTGTTTTGGTCATTTCTTGGGTTTCGGTGGTATTCTGGTAATTTTTTTTGGTTTCGAGAGTATTTTTGTTACTTTTCGGTTTCGGAGATTATTTTGGTAGTTTTTATGTTTCGAGGGTATTTTGGTCATTTTTTGGGTTTCGGGGCTGTTTTGGTCATTTTTTGGTTTTCGGAGGTATTCTGGTAATTTTTTTGGTTTCGAGAGTATTTTGGTTACTTTTAGGTTTCGGGAGTTATTTTGGTAATTTTTATGTTTCAGGGGTATTTTGGTCATTTTTTGGGTTTCGGGGCTGTTTTGGTCATTTCTTGGGTTTCGGAGGTATTCTGGTAATTTTTTTGGTTTCGAGAGTATTTTTGTTACTTTTTGGTTTCGGGAATTATTTTGGTAGTTTTTATGTTTCGAGGGTATTTTGGTCATTTTTTGGGTTTCGGGGCTGTTTTGGCCATTCCTTGGTTTTCAGAGGTATTCTGGTAATTTTTGGTTTCGAGAGTATTTTGGTTACTTTTAGGTTTCGGGAATTATTTCGGTAATTTTTATGTTTCAGGGGTATTTTGGTCATTTTTTGGGTTTCGGGGCTGTTTTGGTCATTTCTTGGGTTTCGGAGGAATTCTGGTAATTTTTTTGGTTTCGAGAGTATTTTTGTTACTTTTAGGTTTCGGGAATTATTTTGGTAATTTTTATGTTTCAGTGGTATTTTGGTCATTTTTTGGGTTTCGGGGCTGTTTTGGTCATTTCTTGGGTTTCGGAGGTATTCTGGTAATTTTTTTGGTTTCGAGAGTATTTTGGTTACCTTTAGGTTTCAGGGATTATTTTTGGTAATTTTTATGTTTCGAGGGTATTTTGGTCATTTTTTGGGTTTCGGGCCAGTATTGGTCATTTCTTGGGTTTCGGTGGTATTCTGGTAATTTTTTTTGGTTTCGAGAGTATTTTGGTTACATTTAGGTTTCGGGAATTATTTTGGTAATTTTTATGTTTCAGGGGTATTTTGGTCATTTTTTGGGTTTCGGGGCTGTTTTGGTCATTTCTTGGGTTTCGGAGGTATTCTGGTAATTTTTTTGGTTTCGAGAGTATTTTGGCTACTTTTAGGTTTCAGGGATTATTTTTGGTAATTTTTATGTTTCGAGGGTATTTTGGTAATTTTTTGGGTTTCGGGCCTGTTTTGGTCATTTCTTGGGTTTCGGAGGTATTCTGGTAATTTTTTTGGTTTCGAGAGTATTTTGGTTACATTTAGGTTTCGGGAATTATTTTGGTAATTTTTATGTTTCAGGGGTATTTTGGTCATTTTTTGGGTTTCGGGGCTGTTTTGGTCATTTCTTGGGTTTCGGAGGTATTCTGGTAATTTTTTTGGTTTCGAGAGTATTTTTGTTACTTTTAGGTTTCGGAGATTATTTTGGTAGTTTTTATGTTTCGAGGGTATTTTGGTCATTTTTTGGGTTTCGGGGCTGTTTTGGTCATTTCTTGGTTTTCGGAGGTATTCTGGTAATTTTTTTGGTTTCGAGAGTATTTTGGTTACTTTTAGGTTTCGGGAATTATTTTGGTAATTTTTATGTTTCAGGGGTATTTTTGTCATTTTTTGGGTTTCGGGGCTGTTTTGGTCATTTCTTGGGTTTCGGAGGTATTCTGGTAATTTTTTTGGTTTCGAGAGTATTTTTGTTACTTTTAGGTTTCGGAGATTATTTTGGTAGTTTTTATGTTTCGAGGGTATTTTGGTCATTTTTTGGGTTTCGGGGCTGTTTTGGTCATTTCTTGGTTTTCGGAGGTATTCTGGTAATTTTTTTGGTTTCGATTGAATTTTGGTTACTTTTAGGATTCGGGAATTATTTTGGTAATTTTTATGTTTCAGGGGTATTTTGGTCATTTTTTGGGTTTCGGGGCTGTTTTGGTCATTTCTTGGGTTTCGGAGGTATTCTGGTAATTTTTTGGTTTCGAGAGTATTTTGTTTACTTTTAGGTTTCGGGAATTATTTTGGTAATTTTTATGTTTCAGGGGTATTTTGGTCATTTTTTGGGTTTCATGGCTGTTTTGGTCATTTCTTGGGTTTCGGAGGTATTCTAGTAATTTTTTTGGTTTCGAGAGTATTTTGGTTACTTTTAGGTTTTGGGAATTATTTTGGTAATTTTTATGTTTCAGGGGTATTTTGGTCATTTTCTTGGTTTCGGGGCTGTTTTGGTCATTTCTTGGGTTTCAGAGGTATTCTGGTAATTTTTTTGGTTTCGAGAGTATTTTGGTTACTTTTAGGTTTCGGGAATTATTTCGGTAATTTTTATGTTTCAGGGGTATTTTGGTCATTTTTTGGGTTTCGGGGCTGTTTTGGTCATTTCTTGGCTTTCGGAGGTATTCTGGTAATTTTTTTGGTTTCGAGAGTATTTTGGTTACTTTTAGGTTTCGGGAATTATTTTGGTAATTTTTATGTTTCAGGGGTATTTTGGTCATTTTTTGGGTTTCGGGGCTGTTTTGGTCATTCCTTGGCTTTCAAGGATCCATTGCAAGTTCCAGTTGGGCCAATTACAAGAGCAAGATCCAAGAAG
>CM066166.1:46356945-46361945 GCA_033629205.1 Lithocarpus polystachyus
TTCGCCCATTTTAACCGCTTTGGAGGGTATTTTTGCAAATTTTTGGGTTTTTAAAGTTGTATTTTTATTCTTTTTTCCTCTTTATTTAGTTGTATTCTGTATATAATTGGATTTCCGGGGGGGGGGGGGGGGGAGGAGGCAAATTTTAGCTTTTTAATTGGCTTTTTTGGGGAAAACTCGTTTATTTCAATTGTTTTCGAGTTAATATTTTATCAATTTAGCGGGTTTTTGGTTGAATTTTTACTGTGTTAGTGAATTTTTCGCTAGGCTTTCACAATTTGGTTGGTTTTAGGGGCCCATTGGCTGTCACATTAGTTTTTTAGGGTTAATTATGAAGTTTTTGACTGGTTTTTGGCAATTTTAATTGTTTTTTATGGTTATTTTAACAATCTCAATCATTTTAGCTGTGTAATTTTACAATTATTGCGTTTTTGCCGGTCTTTTGCAGTTTTTTTTTTGAAGTAGTTATCAATTTTTCGGAGGTGTTTTAGGTATTCTAATGAATTTGGGTGGGGTATTTTTGAAATTTGTTTTGTTTTTCAACGGCAATTTTGCTCTTTTAATAGTTTGGAAGGGTTATTTTTGCTATATAATGGGCTTCAAGTGGACATGTTGGCAATTTTAACAGTTTTATGAAAATATTCTAGCAATTTATTGGGGTTTTAGGAGGGCACATACGTTTATATGGTTGGGGGAATTGTACTTTCGTAACTTCATGCTTCTTAACGTTGCAGTTTGCCCATTTTTTTGTATTTTAAAATTTACTTTTCAATTTGTTGTGCATTTTGGAGTGATGTTTTTGTAATTTTAATGGTTTTGGGTTCGGAATTTAAGGGATTCAATGTGATTTTAGTTGATTGTTTTGCGATTTTAACAAAACTGAGGGGTATATTCTTGCAATTTACTGGGTTTTATGGGCAATTTTGGCCCTTTTAATGCTTTCGGAGGGATCCCTTCGCAATTTAACGATATTAGAATTTAAATTTGCCGTTTCAACGAATTTGGCTATAGGGTGAATGTATTTTCCGCGGGACTTTTGGCGAGATTAATGGTTTTGGAAGAGAATTTTAGTAATTTTTTCGGTTTAGAAGGGGCAGTTCTCCCATTTTAACGGCTTTGAAAAGTGTATTTTTTGCAAATTTATTGGTTTTGAAGTTGGATTTTTATTTATTTTTCCTGTTTATATAAGTGTTTTCTGTATATTTAATTGGTTTTCCGGGGGGGGGGGGGGGGGAAGAGGCAAATTTTAGCTTTTTAATGGGCTTTTTTGGAGACAACTCGCTTATTTCAATTGTTTTCGAGTTAATATTTTATCAATTTAGCGGGTATTTGGTTGGATTTTGGCCGTAACATTTGTTTTTTAGTGGTAATTAAGCAGTTTTCAACTGTTTTTTGGCTATCACTTTAGAATTTTCATAGTTTTTTACGGGCATTTTAGAAATTTCAATCATTTTGGCAAGGTAATTTTACAATTAATGCGTTTTTATCGGGTTTTTGCGCTCTTTTTAAAAGTAATTATCAATTTTCCGGAGGTGTTTTAGGAATTCTAATGAAGTTGGAAGGGGTATTTTTTGAATTTGTTTTATTTTTCAATGGCAATTTCGCTATTTTAATAGCATGGAAGGGTAATTTTTGCTATATTATGTTTTTCTAGTGGACATGTTGGCAATTTTAACAGTTTAGGAAAATACTCTAACAATTTATTGCGCTTTGAGGAGGGCACGTATATTTATATGGTTGGGAGAATAGTACTTCCGAACTTCATACGTTTTTGACGTTCCAGTTTGGCAATTTTGTTGTATTTTAAAATGTACTTTTTAATTTATTGTGCTTTTTGGAGTGATGTTTTTGTAATTTTGATGGTTTTGGGTTTGGAATTTAAGGGATTGAATGTGATTTTAGGTGTTTGTTTTACGGTTTAAAGAAAACCGAGGGTATATTTTTGCAATTTTCTGGGTTTTATGGGGGCAATTTTGGCCCTTCTAATGCTTCCGGTCGGATCTCTCCGCAATTTAACGAGTTTTGAATTTAAATTGGCCATTTCAACGAATTTTGTTATAGAGTTAATGTATTTCGCGGGACTTTTGGCGAGATTAATGGGGTTGGATGAGAATTTTTGTAATTTTTTCGGTTTAGAAGGGGCAGTTCGCCCATTTTAACCGCTTTGGAAGGGTATTTTTGCAAATTTATGGGTTTTAAAGTTGTATTTTTATTCTTTTTACCTCCTTATTTAGTTGTATTCTGTATATAATTGGTTTTCCGAGGGGGGGGGGGGGGGTGGGGAGGAGGCAAATTTTAGCTTTTTAATTGGCTTTTTTGGGGACAACTCGTTTATTTCAATTGTTTTCTAGTTAATATTTTATCAATTTAGCGGGTTTTTGGTTGAATTTTTACTGTGTTAGTGAATTTTTCGCTAGGCTTTCACAATTTGTTTGGTTTTAGGGGCCCTTTGGCTGTCACATTAGTTCTTTAGGGTTAATTATGAAGTTTTTGACTGTTTTTTGGCAATCTTAATTGTTTTTTGTGGTTATTTTAACAATCTCAATCATCTTAGCTGTGTAATTTTACAATTATTGCGTTTTTGCCGGTCTTTTGTAGTTTTTTTTTTAAGTAGTTACCAATTTTTCGGAGGTGTTTTAGGGATTCTAATGAATTTGGGTGGGGTATTTTTGAAATTTGTTTTGTTTTTCAACGGCAATTTTGCCCTTTTAATAGTTTGGAAGGGTTATTTTTGCTATATAATGGGCTTCAAGTGGACATGTTGGCAATTTTAACAGTTTTATGAAAATATTCTAGCAATTTATTGGGGTTTTAGGAGGGCACATACATTTATATGGTTGGGGGAATTGTACTTTCGTAACTTCATGCGTCTTAACGTTGCAGTTTTCCCATTTTTTTGTATTTTAAAATTTACTTTTCAAATTATTGTGCTTTTTGGAGTGATGTTTTTGTAATTTTAATGGTTTTGGGTTCGGAATTTAAGGGATTCATTGTGATTTTAGTTGATTGTTTTGCGGTTTTAACAAAACTGAGGGTATATTCTTACAATTTACTGGGTTTTATGGGCAATTTTGGCCCTTTTAATGCTTTCGGAGGGATCTCTTCGCAATTTAATGAGTTTAGAATTTGAATTGGCCATTTCAACGAATTTGGTTATAGGGTGAATGTATTTTCCGCGGGACTTTTGGCGAGATTAATGGTTTTGGAAGAGAATTTTAGTAATTTTTTCGGTTTAGAAGGGGCAGTTCTCCCATTTTAACGGCTTTGAAAAGTGTATTTTTTGCAAATTTATTGGTTTTGAAGTTGGATTTTTATTTTTTTTTCCTGTTTATATAAGTGTTTTCTGTATATTTAATTGGTTTTCCGGGGGGGGGGGGGGGGGAGGAGGCAAATTTTAGCTTTTTAATGGGCTTTTTTTGAGACAACTCGCTTATTTCAATTGTTTTCGAGTTAATATTTTATCAATTTCGCGGGTAGTTGGTTGAATTTTGGCCGTAACATTTGTTTTTTAGCGGTAATTAAGCAGTTTTCAACTGTTTTTTGGCTATCATTTTAGAATTTTCAAAGTTTTTTACGGGCATTTTAGCAATTTCAATCATTTTGGCAAGGTAATTTTACAATTAATGCGTTTTTATCGGGTTTTTGCAGTCTTTTTAAAAGTAATTATCAATTTTTCGGAGGTGTTTTAGGAATTCTGATGAAGTTGGAAGGGGGTATTTTTTAAATTTGTTTTATTTTTCAATGGCAATTTCGCTATTTTAATAGCATGGAAGGGTAATTTTTGCTATATTATGTTTTTCTAGTGGACATGTTGGCAATTTTAACAGTTTAGGAAAATATTCTAACAATTTATTGGGGTTTGAGGAGGGCACGCACATTTATATGGTTGGGAGAATAGTACTTCCGAACTTCTTACGTTTTGACGTTGCAGTTTGGCCATTTTGTTGTATTTTAAAATGTACTTTTTAATTTATTGTGCTTTTTGGAGTGATGTTTTTGTAATTTTAATGGTTTTGGGTTTGGAATTTAAGGGATTGAATGTGATTCTAAGTGTTTGTTTTGCGGTTTTAAGAAAACCGAGGGTATATTTTTGCAATTTACTGGGTTTTAGGGGCAATTTTGGCCCTTCTAATGCTTTCTTAACGAGTTTTGAATTTAAATTGGCCATTTCAACGAATTTTGATATAGAGTAAATGTATTTTTCGCGGGACTTTCGGCAAGATTAATGGGGTTGGATGAGAATTTTTGTAATTTTTTCGGTTTAGAAGGGGCAGTTCGCCCATTTTAACCGCTTTGGAGGGTATTTTTGCAAATTTTTGGGTTTTAAAGTTGTATTTTTATTCTTTTTTCCTCTTTATTTAGTTGTATTCTGTATATAATTGGTTTTCCGGGGGGGGGGGGGGGGGGAGGAGGCAAATTTTAGCTTTTTAATTGGCTTTTTTGGGGACAACTCGTTTATTTCAATTGTTTTCGAGTTAATATTTTATCAATTTAGCGGGTTTTTGGTTGAATTTTTACTGTGTTAGTGAATTTTTTCGCTAGGCTTTCACAATTTGGTTGGTTTTAGGGGCCCTTTGGCTGTCACATTAGTTTTTTAGGGTTAATTATGAAGTTTTTGACTGTTTTTTGGCAATTTTAATTGTTTTTTATGGTTATTTTAACAATCTCAATCATTTTAGCTGTGTAATTTTTTACAATTATTGCGTTTTTGCCGGTCTTTTGCAGTTTTTTTTTGAAGTAGTTATCAATTTTTCGGAGGTGTTTTAGGTATTCTAATGAATTTGGGTGGGGTATTTTTGAAATTTGTTTTGTTTTTCAACGGCAATTTTGCTCTTTTAATAGTTTGGAAGGGTTATTTTTGCTATATAATGGGCTTCAAGTGGACATGTTGGCAATTTTAACAGTTTTATGAAAATATTCTAGCAATTTATTGGGGTTTTAGGAGGGCACATACATTTATATGGTTGGGGGAATTGTACTTTCGTAACTTCATGCGTCTT
>CM066166.1:46366945-46371945 GCA_033629205.1 Lithocarpus polystachyus
ACACTTAATATCACGATTACGAGTTTGGGATTCATTTTTACCTCTGTTGATACTGGGACCTTCATCTCTCCTTTTTGGTGGTTCGGTTTTGGACTTGAAAACAGCCCCTTCATCTTTCCTCCCATTTGATCTCCATGAAGCAGAGGAGCCCGGATTTTGAAATGACCGAGTTCCTTTCCTTTTGAGCTGTCGTTCCACCTTTATTGCCATATGCACCATGTCCTCCAACTCCACGTAGTGCTGCAACTCCACCACATTGGCAATGTCCCGATTCAGCCCATTCAGAAACCTCGCCATGGTAGCTTCTCTGTCCTCCTCTACATTAGCTCGAATCATGGCAATCTCCATCTCCTTGTGGTAGTCATCCACACTCCTATAGCCTTGAGTAAGACTCTGTAGTTTTTGATACAAGTCCCTATAGTAGTGACTAGGGATAAATCGCCTCCTCATGGTGGCCTTCATTTGCTCCCAGGTCTCAATAGGCCTCTCATGGTTTCTCCTTCTGTTCATCACAAGTTGATCCCACCATATAATAGCATAGTCAGTAAACTCAATCACAGCTAATTTTACCTTTTTCTCCTCGGAGTAATTGTGGCACTCAAAGATGAACTCCACCTTTTTCTCCCACTCCAAGTACGCTTCTGGATCATTTTTCCCTTGGAACGATGGTATCTTCATTTTTATGTTTCCTAGGCTTCTATCAGTCCCATCTTGCCATCTTGGATCTCTTCGAAATCCTCTACCACGCCTTTCACCCCTTCGCGCAAACCTGCCCCCATTGTTCCACGAAACTTGATCTTCTTCATCCTCAATGTCATCCTCGTGGTAATCATCAGAATCATCCACGTGTGCATACCTTTCTCGCCTTCTAGCATTAGGGGTTCTTTGGGGACGCTCCTCACGCAAATTAGCAATAGCAGTATCTTGCTTGTCCAGCCGATCACGAATATCATTAAACACCACGTTCATGCGTTCAAATTGTTGTTGCATAGCCTGCAATATGATGGATGACTCCTCACCTCCTTCCTTATTTGATGTTTCACCCCTGCAAGACATAGTTTTAAAAACTACAGAAAAAATTGTTAGAAAAAAAATTCCTCACAACACTCCCTCACGTGTTTGCACTCAGATTATGTCACTCCCACTCGTGTTTCACTCTTTAATAGGCTTTTTCCCGATATTAATCTCACACTCTCTTGCCTTTTTCCACTCGTAGCTTCCCCTTTTCAGTTCTGCAATAAACTAATAAACCTGATCAAGAAATTCAACTTGTAGTATTGAAACAAATACCAATGGCAAGAAAATATGGCAGAGACACAAATCAAAGAAAAAAGGACAAAAGAAAACAATATTTTGGTCTGGGAGAACTGAAACTAAAATAAACTTTTTTTTTTTTTTTTTTTTTTTGCAGTCTTTTTTTTTTTTTTTTTTTTCTCTCTTTTCTGAAGATTTTTTTTTTTTTTTCACGTTTTTTTTTTTTTTTTTTTTTTTTTTTTTTTTTTTTTGGAACTCAGTGCACAGTTTTAACCTAGTGCACCTCACAGAATAAGAACGAAGAACGAAGAACAAAGAACAGAAACAAAGCAAGATAACTGGAAACAAAAGAAGAAAAGGATAGAAAACTGATTTTAGAACCTGAGCTCTGATACCAAATGATGCGAACCCCAATCGACACGCTTTGAGACCCAACAAACAATATTAGAATTGATGCAAACCTCAATCGACACGCTTTGAGACCCAACAAACAATATTGGAATACTTTGCCCAAGAAAGCTAAAATTCAGATTTTTGATAAAAACCTAGACCCAACGTTTATAAGAGAAACGCGAACCTAAGGTATAAGTAACAGACCTTGACCCAATGATTATAAAGAATCACGAACCAAAGGTATAAGTTTGAACGCCACAAGGAAGAATCCTTGATAAGTTCACAGTTCTTGAAGAACCAAAGAGAAGAGCAAAGCCTCACCTTTTCTGATTTTTATTCAATAATCCATCCCATTACAAGGAGTGCATGCTATTTATAAAGCATGGCTGAATGAAGAAAACCTAATCCTTCTATTACAAGGAGTGGCTGAATGTAGAAAACCTAAAAAAACGTGCTAAATAATAAAACCCTAAATAAAACCTGATTTGGTCTGAAAATAGCAGATCCAAAATAGGAAAAACCCTAAAAAACGTTCTAAATAATAAAAGCCTAAAATTAAGGAAGATCTGGTCCAAAAATAACGCCCAATCACATCAGATCAGCCCTCAATAGCTTGGATTAAATTTATTAAGCCTTCATCTTCTTTTGGGCCCAGCTTGGAATGTGAATCAGCCCAAATCCCTTGAATCAGCCCATTAAGTGCTTCCTTGATCTTCTTGGATCTTGCTCTAGTAATAGGCCCAACTGGAACTTGCAATGGATCCTCGAATGCATGTTGATTCTCATCAAATTGTTTTCGAGTTAATATTTTATCAATTTAGCAGGTTTTTGGTTAAATTTTTACTGTGTTAGTGAATTTTTTCGCTAGGCTTTCTCAATTTCTTTGGTTTTAGGGGCCCTTTGGCTGTCACATTAGTTTTTTAGGGTAATTATGAAGTTTTTGACTGTTTTTTGGCAATTTTAATTGTTTTTTATGGTTATTTTAACAATCTCAATCATTTTAGCTGTGTAATTTTACAATTATTGCGTTTTTGCCGGTCTTTTGCAGTTTTTTTTTGAAGTAGTTATCAATTTTTCGGAGGTGTTTTAGGTATTCTAATGAATTTGGGTGGGGTATTTTTGAAATTTGTTTTGTTTTTCAACGGCAATTTTGCTCTTTTAATAGTTTGGAAGGGTTATTTTTGCTATATAATGGGCTTCAAGTGGACATGCTGGCAATTTTAACAGTTTTATGAAAATATTCTAGCAATTTATTGGGGTTTTAGGAGGGCACATACATTTATATGGTTGGGGGAATTGTACTTTCGTAACTTCATGCGTCTTAACGTTGCAGTTTGCCCATTTTTTTGTATTTTAAAATTTACTTTTCAATTTATTGTGCATTTTGGAGTGATGGTTTTGTAATTTTAATGGTTTTGGGTTCGGAATTTATGGGATTCAATGTGATTTTAGTTGATTGTTTTGCGGTTTTAACAAAACTGAGGGTATATTCTTGCAATTTACTGGGTTTTATGGGCAATTTTTGGCCCTTTTAATGCTTTCGGAGGGATCTCTTCGCAATTTAACGAATTTGGTTATAGGGTGAATGTATTTTCTGCGGACTTTTGGCGAGATTAATGGTATTGGAAGAGAATTTTAGTAATTTTTTCGGTTTAGAAGGGGCAGTTCTCCCATTTTAACGGCTTTGAAAAGTGTATTTTTTGCAAATTTATTGGTTTTGAAGTTGGATTTTTTTTTTTCCTGTTTATATAAGTGTTTTCTGTATATTTAATTGGTTTTCCGGGGGGGGGGGGGGGGGAGGAGGCAAATTTTAGCTTTTTAATGGGCTTTTTTGGAGACAACTTGATGCGAACCTCAACAGACTCGCTTTTGAGACCCAACAAACAATATTGGAATATTGCCCCAGAAAGCTAAAATTCAGATTTGATAGAAACCCTGACCCAACGTTTATAAGAGAAACGCGAACCAAAGGTATAAGTAAAAGAACCTTGACCCAATGATTATAAAGGAATCACGAACCAAAGGTACAAGTTTGAACGCCACAAGGAAGAATCTTTGATAAGTTCACAGTTCTTGAAGAACCAAAGAGAAGTGCAAAGCCTCACCTTTTCTGATTTTTATTCAATAATTCATCCAAAAAACGTTTACAGAGAATTAGGGGCCTATTTAAAGGCTCCAGAAAACTTGGCAGACAAGAAAATATATTCTAAAATAACTCCTAATTGATACCTAACCATATCAGGAATCAAATTTGACCTAAAAAACGTACTAAATAATAAAACCCTAATTAAGAACTGATTTGGTCTGAAAATAGCAGATCCATAATAGGAAAAACCCTAAAAAACGTTCTAAATAATAAAAGCCTTAAAATTAAGGAAGATCTGGTTCAAAATTGGAAGATCTAAATTAGGAAAAAAATTTATTAACTGATTTAGAGCTGGAAAGTCAATCAGCCATAAATCTTTGCCGTAAATAACGCCCAATTACGTCAGATCAGCCCTCAACAGCTTGAATTAAATTTATTAGGCCTTCATCTTCTTTTGGGCCCAGCTTGGAATGTGAATCAGCCCAAATCCCTTGAATCAGCCCATTAAGTGCTTCTTTGATCTTCTTTGATCTTGCTCTTGTAATTGGCCCAACTGGAACTTGCAACGGATCCTTGAAAGCTTGTTGATTCTCATCATTCCCCCTCTTTTCAAAAGGATTCGTCCTCGAATCGTCACCGTAATGTTGTTGATAGCCCTGCAATCAACACACATCCTCCAAGTTCCATCCTTCTTAGGCACAAGCAGCACCGGTACCGCGCATGGACTCATGCTTTCTCTCACATGTCCTTTGGTCAGCAACTCCTCAACTTGCCTTTGAAGTTCCTTTGTCTCCTCCGGATTACTCCTATAGGCTGGTCGGTTAGGGATTGTTTCACCTGGCACAAAATCAATTTGATGCTCTATTCCTCTAATAGGTGGCAATCCACTAGGTACATCATTAGGAAACACATCCTCGTATTCCTGCAACAAAGAAACAACAACACTAGGCAAAGATTCGTCAAGTTCTTTAGTATTAAAATAGACCTCTTTCTACAAGAGTACAAATATAGGCTGGTTTGTATAAAAAGCACTCTTGACATCACTCGCCTTAGCATAAAAACTCCCTTGTTTTCTTGTTTTTCTCTCATTTTTTTCACTCTCTATTTTTTTTTCAATCTCTCTTTTGTTTTCACTCTCTTTTTTCTGTTCACTCTCTTTTTTCCTTTCACTCTCCTTCTCATCATCTTTTTTTAAACTCTCAATCTCACAATTTTTTTTCAAGTCATTTTCTCTTTTCAATTTCATTTGATCTTCATACACTTGACT
>CM066166.1:46376945-46384445 GCA_033629205.1 Lithocarpus polystachyus
AACCCTAAAAAACGTTCTAAATAATAAAAGCCTAAAATTAAGGAAGACCTGGTCCAAAATTAGAAGATCTAAATTAGGAAAGGTATCTATTAACTGATTTAGAGCTGAAAAGTCAATCAGCCATAAATCTTTGCCATAAATAACGCCCAATTACATCAGATCAGCCCTCAATAGCTTGGATTAAATTTATTAGGCCTTCATCTTCTTTTGGGCCCAGCTTGGAATGTGAATCAGCCCAAATCCCTTGAATCAGCCCATTTAGTGCTTCTTTGATCTTCTTGGATCTTGCTCTTGTAATTGGCCCAACTGGAACTTGCAATGGATCCTTGAAAGCTTGTTGATTCTCATCACAACCACTGCAACTTATATGGTCTAGGGTGTTTTATGGTAGGTAAATTCAATTTTTCAACTAAAGTAGTACTAGCCACATTAGTACAGCTCCCCCCATCAATAATCATACTACATACCTTGCTGTTGACGTGGCATCTTGTATGAAAAATGTTCTCCCTTTGTTGTCCTCTTTAACTTGGGCACTTAAAGCACGCCTAGCCACAAGTGCCTCACCCTCCACTGGATACTCCACATCATCGTCACAAGCATCCTCATGTGATGGAATCAGATCTTCATCTCCCTCACTTTCAGTTTCCACCTCTCCATCAATACGTGCAATCATGGTCTTCTTATTTGGGCATTGTGAAGCAATATGACCTACTCCCAAACAACGAAAACACTTAATATCACGATTACGAGTTTGGGATTCATTTTTACCTCTGTTGACACTGGGACCTTCATCTCTCCTTTTTGGTGGTTCGGTTTTGGACTTGAAAACAGCCCCTTCATCTTTCCTCCCATTTGATCTCCATGAAGCAGAGGAGCCCGGATTTTGAAATGACCGAGTTCCTTTCCTTTTGAGCTGTCGTTCCACCTTTATTGCCATATGCACCATGTCCTCCAACTCCACGTAGTGCTGCAACTCCACCACATTGGCAATGTCTCGATTCAGCCCATTCAGAAACCTTGCCATGGTAGCTTCTCTATCCTCCTCTACATTAGCTCGAATCATGGCAATCTCCATCTCCTTGTGGTAGTCATCCACGCTCCTATAGCCTTGAGTAAGACTCTGTAATTTTTGATACAAGTCCCTATAGTAGTGACTAGGGATAAATCGCCTCCTCATGGTGGCCTTCATTTGCTCCCACGTCTCAATAGGCCTCTCATGGTTTCTCCTTCTGTTCATCACAAGTTGATCCCACCATATAATAGCATAGTCAGTAAACTCAATCACAGCTAGTTTTACCTTTTTCTCCTCGGAGTAATTGTGGCACTCAAAGATGAACTCCACCTTCTTCTCCCACTCCAAGTATGCTTCCGGATCATTCTTCCCTTGGAATGATGGTATCTTCATTTTTATGTTTCCTAGGCTCCTGTCAGTCTCATCTTGCCATCTTGGATCTCTTCGAAATCCTCTACCACACCTTTCGCCCCTTCGCGCAAACCTGCCCCCATTGTTCCATGAAACATGATCCTCTTCATCTTCAAACTCATCCTCACGGTAGTCATCAGAATCATACACGCGCGCATGCCTTTCTTGCCTTCTAGCATTAGGGGTTCTTTGGGGACGCTCCTCACGCAAATTAGTAATAGCAGTATCTTGCTTGTCCAGCCGATCACGAATATCATTAAACACCATGTTCATGCGTTCAAATTGTTGTGGCATAGCCTGCAACATGATGGATGACTCCTCCCCTCCTTCCTTATTTGATGTTTCAGCCCTGCAAGACATACTTTTAAAAACTACATAAAAAAATTGTTAGAAAAAAATTCCTCACAACACTCCCTCACGTGTTTGCACTCAGATTATGTCACTCCCACTCGTGTTTCACTCTTAAATTGGCTTTTTCCCGATATTAGTCTCACACTCTCTTGCCTTTTTCCACTCGCAGCTTCCTCTTTTCAGTTCTGCAATAAACTAATAAGCTTGATCAAGGAATTCAACTTGTAGTATTTAAACAAATACCAACGGCTAGAAAGTTAGACAGAAACTGAAATCAAAGAAAAATAGGACAAAAGAAAACAATATATTGGTCTGAGAGAACTGACACACAAGAAAAACAATTTTTTTTTTTTTTTTTTTTTTGTAGTCCTTTTTTTTTTTCTGCAGCTCTTTTTTTTTCACGGTTTTTTTTTTTTTTTTTTTTTTTTTTTTTTTTTTTTTGAACTCAATGCACAGTTTTAACCTACTGCACGTCAAAGAACAAGAATGAAGAACAAAGAACAGAAACGGAACAAGATAGATTGATAACCAGAAACAAAAGATAAAAAGGATAGAAAACTGATTTTAGAACCTGAGCTCTGATACCAAATGATGCGAACCTCAACAGACTCGCTTTGAGACCCAACAATCAATATTGGAATATTGCCCAAGAAAGCTAAAATTCAGATTTGATAGAAAACCTTGACCCAACGTTTATAAGAGAAACGCGAACCAAAGGTATAAGTAAAAGAACCTTGACCCAATGATTATAAAGGAATCACGAACCAAAGGTATAAGTTTGAACGCCACAAGGAAGAATCCTTGATAAGTTCACAGTTCTTGAAGAACCAAAGAGAAGAGCAAAGCCTCACCTTTTCTGATTTTTATTCAATAATTCATCTCATTACAAGGAATGCATGCTATTTATAAGGCATGGCTGAATGAAGAAAACCTAATCCTTCTATTACAAGGAGTGGCTGAATGTAGAAAACCTAATCCTTCTATTACAAGGAGTGGCTGAATGTAGAAAACCTAAAAAAACGTGCTAAATAATAAAACCCTAAATAAAACCTGATTTGGTCTGAAAATAGCAGATCCAAAATAGGAAAAACCCTAAAAAACGTTCTAAATAATAAAAGCCTAAAATTAAGGAAGATCTGGTCCAAAATTAGAAGATCTAAATTAGGAAAAGTATTTATTAACTGATTTAGAGCTGGAAAGTCAATCAGCCATAAATCTTTGCCAAAAATAACGCCCAATCACATCAGATCAGCCCTCAATAGCTTGGATTAAATTTATTAAGCCTTCATCTTCTTTTGGGCTCAGCTTGGAATGTGAATCAGCCCAAATCCCTTGAATCAGCCCATTAAGTGCTTCTTTGATCTTCTTGGATCTTGCTCTAGTAATAGGCCCAACTGGAACTTGCAATGGATCCTCGAATGCATGTTGATTCTCATCATCTCTAAACCTTTTGATATACTCTAGCAAATCCTCGCCACTCTTTTGCTTGGTAGCTTGCAAGGTTGCAAGCGTCACCGTTTCTTCCCCGTGGAAATACGTAGTGCAAAATACATCCACCATGTCATCCCAAGTTGGGATTGACCCGGGCTTTAAATCGATATACCAGGTATAGGCTCGATCGCATAACGACTTAGAAAACTCCCGAAGGCATAGATCTTCATCTGTTGCGTAAGGTCCGAGAGTGTCGATAAACTTGCTTACATGTTCAACGGCACTCCCTTTCCTGGCATCATATTGTGCAAAGGCCCGAGGTTCATACCTCTCCGGATATGGCTTGCTGAGCACTTTCAGCGGGTAAGGCGGTCTTCGTGCATAAAACCTTTCTTTTGGCACTCTGGCTCTTTCACGTTCCAAGAGAGCAGCTACTTCCGCCATTGTAATGTAGCGTTGCTCGGTGTTCTGTGGGGCACCCCCAGCGGGTGTTTCTTCTTTGTCTGCTGCATGCTCTGGGTCATGTTGGCTTCCTTTTTCTTTTTTCCTGTCTGTCCTTAGCTGACGGATTTCTTCCATCATCTGTTGCTGTGAATGTTGGAGCGCCTGCAGTACCTCCACGAAAGCATTGGGGTTGCCGTTGGGATTCTTGGCGTGCGGCTAAGGCCCAGCCCCATTCCTGTTGCACCCTCCACCTGCTTAGACTGGCGCTGGTGGAGTGTTGTTGGTCTGGATTCTGCTTGAGAAGGCACGGCGCTCATGTTTCGCGTTACCCTAGATTTTGGCGGCATTTGCATGCGAGGAATCTTTGTCCCTATCTATTTCCCAACTCCCCAGTGAAGTCGCCAATTTTTGTATGGAGTATTTTGGGCTGATTCTGTTGGTAATGGACTGGATTATCTCATCCTGCCACAATAAGCCCAATATGTTCTGGGTTGGAAAGTCGGGACCGACCCAGTTGCAACTCACCCTGGCCTGACTTGTGCGCAAGCTATGCCTTACCCTGACACAATTATGCTGTGTAACTGTGTCAGGCAAATCCTTTCTAAACAGTTGCCGCAGGAAAGTATATTATGAGTACAAGGAATAAAACCCGTCTGCCACGCTCTGAATGAAGGGACATAGAGATGAATGTATAGTGATAACAATAAAATAAATTTAAAATGAATAAGTATGAAGAAAGAAGAGGGTAAAGGGTATCGGCAAGCTGGTAGGACTCCTAGCCTGCCGTGGTGTGCTAGGGGAATTTAAGCCAAAAAGAAGACAACACTTCCTCAATGCAACTAATTTCTCAAAAGGGGAAATTATTGGCTTTGAAGAAATGGCCCTAGATGACCTTTGTTCCGAATGTGATCAAATAAAAGATATGACTTTTCAAGAGGGATAGAGGAGTCAACAACCCATCTTGGTGCATGCCCGTTTTCTTCCTTTTCACTTTGTTTTCTTTCTTACTCTGTTTTCTTTCTTTCTCACTCTGTTTTCTTTCTTTCTCACTCTGTTTTTCTTTCTTTCTCACTCTGTTTTTCTTTCCTTCTCTTCGATTCTTTTCCTCGTTGGCCCCCCTCCCTTTTTTCATGCACAGGGAGCACTCTTATATAGTATTTTCTAGTGTATTATCTTTTACCTTTTTACCCCTGTAACCGTCTTTGTCTGATGCTTGTACTCGCCCAACTATTAATGGGTCAGGCACCCGGCCAGCGCCACGTCCCTACGCTGGCCGCGGCGCACTACGTCTCTAAACAATCGACAAGAATATTTTGTTTGTTAGCTTGCCGTGGCATTCTCTCCCGCCACGGCAGAGCACACTTTCTCTCTCATGGCATGCATCAAAAGGCTCCATTTCAGTTTTGCCATTTTCGGGTGCTATGTCATCCCAGCAGGACACTCACCCGAAAGTGGCCTGAGTGGAAGCCCCGAAATAGGTTCCTCCCTCTCCCCTCCGCCAAACCACACCCTCCTTACCTCTGACCCGTGGCCCACCTTTACCTGTATTGGCTGGGTACAGGCTGGTGAAACCTGGGCCTTGCGCGTGCCTACGTCCGTCCAAAATTCATCTGCCAGTCATGCGTTCGCCGTGGCTTGGGCATATCTGCCTTTTAACTTCTTTGTAGATTATCTCTTCATCGATCCTCTATCTGTGGTTGGGCTCGCCCTCGGTTGTGGGCCTTCGCACATTGGACCTTCTTTGGGTTCACCAATTTCTCCCTTTTTCTCAATGGCTTAGTAAGCCCACTGGGCCTTCATTGCCATGTATGTCCGTGGGCTCCCGTGTCCCACTCATCCTTCTTTGGGGCGTCCTTGGCCCCTTACAATCTCGCGCTTTCCATGGGCCCTCATTACTTTGTTGAGCTTTCGCGGCCCAACTATCTTTCATTTCCTTTAGAGCCCATAGACTATGGCTCCATATACTTGCTTTACTTTGGGCTTGCCACAATGGGTATGGCCCATACTTACCTTTCTATATCCGCGGCCCATGGTTTGCTCTTTCTATCTTTCCGGGCCTTTTCAGGCCCATTTACACCTCTTCAAGACCCGTTTGTTGCTTTATTCTTTGATTATTTCTATCTGATGTTACGGGCTTACTCTCCTTGCTGGGCTTTAAAAAAAATGAGCCTCAACAGTCATATTGCTTCACAATGCCCAAATAAGAGGACCATGATTGCACGTATTGATGGATTGGTGGAAATTGAAAGTGAGGGAGATGATAACCTGATTCCATCACTTGAGGATGCTTGTGACGATGATGTGGAGTATCCAGTGGAGGGTGAGGCACTTGTGGCTAGGCGCGCTTTAAGTGCCCAAGTCAAAGAGGGTGATGATATGGAACAACAAAGGGAGAACATTTTTCACACTAGATGCCACGTCAACAGCAAGTTATGTAGCAATTATTGATGGGGGGAGCTGTAATTAATGTGGCTAGTACTACTTTAGTTGAAAAATTGAATTTACCTACCTATAAACACCCTAGACCATATAAGTTGCAGTGGTTGAATGATTGTGGGGAGGTTAAGGTAAATAGGCAAGTATTGGGTAGGCCATGGCAATTTGACAGAAAGGTCAATCATGATGGGTTTAAGAATAGGTATTCTTTTGTAAAAGATAATAAACCCATTACTCTTGTACCGTTGACTCCAAGTCAAGTGTATGAAGATCAAATGAAACTGAAAAGAGAAAATGACTTGAAAAAAAATGATGAGAATCAACATGCATTCGAGGATCCATTGCAAGTTCCAGTTGGGCCTATTACTAGAGCAAGATCCAAGAAGATCAAAGAAGCACTTACTGGGCTGATTCAAGGGATTTGGGCTGATTCACATTCCAAGCTGGGCCCAAAAGAAGATGAAGGCTTAATAAATTTAATCCAAGCTATTGAGGGCTGATCTGATGTGATTGGGCGTTATTTTTGGCAAAGATTTATGGCTGATTGACTTTCCAGCTCTAAATCAGTTAATAGATACTTTTCCTAATTTAGATTTTCTAATTTTGGACCAGATCTTCCTTAATTTTAGGCTTTTATTATTTAGAACGTTTTTTAGTGTTTTTCCTATTTTGGATCTGCTATTTTCAGACCAAATCAGGTTTTATTTAGGGTTTTATTATTTAGAACGTTTTTTAGGTTTTCTACATTCAGCCACTCCTTGTAATAGAAGGATTAGGTTTTCTACATTCAGCCACTCCTTGTAATAGAAGGATTAGGTTTTCTTCATTCAGCCATGCCTTATAAATAGCGTGCACTCCTTGTAAAGGGATGGATTATTGAATAAAAATCAGAAAAGGTGAGGCTTTGCTCTTCTCTTTGGTTCTTCAAGAACTGTGAACTTATCAAGGATTCTTCCTTGTGGCGTTCAAACTTATACCTTTGGTTCGTGATTCTTTTATAATCATTGGGTCAAGGTTCTTTTACTATACCTTTGGTTCGCGTTTCTCTTATAAACGTTGGGTCAGGGTTTCTATCAAATCTGAATTTTAGCATTCTGGGGCAATATTCCAATATTGTTTGTTGGGTCTCAAAGCGAGTCTGTTGAGGTTCGCATCAAAAAAATTGTGAGATTGAAAGTTTAAAAAAAGATGTTGAGAAGGAGAGTGAAAGGAAAAAAGAGAGTGGACAGAAAAAAGAAAGTGAAAACAAAAGAGAGATTGAAACGAAAATTGAGAGTGAAAAAAATGAGAGAAAAACAAAAAAACAAGAGAGTTTTTATGCTAAGGCGAGTGATGTCGAGAGTGCTTTTTATACAAACCAGCCTATATTTGTACTCTTGTACAAAGAAGTCTGTTTTAATACTAACGAACTTGAC
>CM066166.1:46391945-46401945 GCA_033629205.1 Lithocarpus polystachyus
ATAAGAACGAAGAACAAAGAACAAAGAACAGAAACAAAACAAGATAACTGGAAACAAAAGAAAAAAGGATAGAAAACTGATTTTAGAACCTGAGCTCTGATACCAAAATGATGCAAACCTCAACAGACTCGCTTTGAGACCCAACAAACAATATTGGAATATTGCCCAAGAAAGCTAAAATTCAGATTTTTGATAGAAACCTTGACCCAACGTTTATAAGAGAAACGCGAACCAAAGGTATAAGTTACAGACCTTGACCCAATGATTACAAAGGAATCACGAACCAATGGTATAAGTAACAGACCTTGACCCAATGATTATAAAGGAATCACGAACCAAAGGTATAAGTTACAGACCTTGACCCAATGATTATAAAGGAATCACGAACCAAAGGTATAAGTTTGAACGCCACAAGGAAGAATCCTTGATAAGTTCACAGTTCTTGAAGAACCAAAGAGAAGAGCAAAGCCTCACCTTTTTCTGAGTATTATTCAATTCAATATCCCCTCTATTACAAGCAGTGCATGCTATTTATAAGGCATGGCTGAATGAAGAAAACCTAATCCTTCTATTACAAGGAGTGGCTGAATGTAGAAAACCTAATCCTTCTATTACAAGGAGTGCAACATTCCTAATCCATCTATTACAAGGAATGCATGGCTGAATGTAGAAAACCCTAAAAACGTTGTAAATAATAAAAGCCTAAAATTAAGGAAGATCTGGTCCAAAAATAACGCCCAATCACATCAGATCAGCTCTCAATAGCTTGGATTAAATTTATTAAGCCTTCATGTTCTTTTGAATCAGCCCAAATCCCTTGAATTAGCCCGTTAAGTGCTTCTTTGATCTTCTTGGATCTTGCTCTTGTAATTGGCCCAACTGGAACAAGTAATGGATCCTTGAATGCTTGTTGATTCTCATCAACATGTTGGCAATTTTAACAGTTTAGGAAAATATTCTAACAATTTATTGGGGTTTGAGGAGGGCACGTACATTTATATGGTTGGGAGAATAGTACTTCCGAACTTCATACGTTTTGACGTTCCAGTTTGGCCATTTTGTTGTATTTTAAAATGTACTTTTTAATTTATTGTGCTTTTTGAAGTGATGTTTTTGTAATTTTAATGGTTTTGGGTTTGGAATTTAAGGGATTGAATGTGATTTTAGGTGTTTGTTTTGCGGTTTTAAGAAAACCGAGGGTATATTTTTGCAATTTACTGGGTTTTATGGGCAATTTTGGCCCTTCTAATGCTTACGGGCGGATCTCCCCGCAATTTAACGAGTTTTGAATTTAAATTGGCCATTTCAACGAATTTTGTTATAGAGTGAATGTATTTTTCGCGGGACTTTTGGCGAGATTAATGGGGTTGTGATGAGAATCAACAAGCATTCAAGGATCCATTACTTGTTCCAGTTGGGCCAATTACAAGAGCAAGATCCAAGAAGATCAAAGAAGCACTTAATGGGCTAATTCAAGGGATTTGGGCTGATTCAAAAGAAGATGAAGGCTTAATAAATTTAATCCAAGCTATTGAGGGCTGATCTGATGTGATTGGGCGCTATTTTTGGACCAGATCTTCCTTAATTTTAGGCTTTTATTATTTAGAACGTTTTTTAGGGTTTTCTACATTCAGCCATGCACTCCTTGTAATAGATGGATTAGGAATGTAGCACTCCTTGTAATAGATGGATTAGGTTTTCTACATTCAGCCATGCACTCCTTGTAATAGATGGATTAGGATTTCTACATTCAGCCATGCCTTATAAATAGAATGCACTGCTTGTAATAGCGGGAATATTGAATTGAATAAAAATCCGAAAAGGTGAGGCTTTGCTCTTCTCTTTTGTTCTTCAAGAACTGTGAACTTATCAAGGATTCTTCCTCGTGGCGTTCAAACTTATACCTTTGGTTCGTGATTCCTTTATAATCATTGGGTCAAGGTCTGTAACTTATACCTTTGGTTCGTGATTCCTTTATAATCATTGGGTCAAGGTCTGTTACTTATACCATTGGTTCGTGATTCCTTTGTAATCATTGGGTCAAGGTCTGATACTTATACCTTTGGTTCGCGTTTCTCTTATAAACGTTGGGTCAAGTTTTCTATCAAATCTGAATTTTAGCTTTCTTGGGCAATATTCCAATATTGTTTGTTGGGTCTCAAAGCGAGTCTGTTGAGGTTCGCATCAGGTTGGATGAGAATTTTTGTAATTTTTTCGGTTTAGAAGGGGCAGTTCGCCTTACGCTTTGGAGGGTATTTTTGCAAATTTATGGGTTTTAAAGTTGTATTTTTATTCTTTTTTCCTCTTTATTTAGTTGTATTTTGTATATAATTGGTTTTCCGGGGGGGGGGGGGGGTGGGGGGGAGGCAAATTTTAGCTTTTTAATTGGCTTTTTTGGGGACAACTCGTTTATTTCAATTGTTTTCGAGTTAATAATATTTTATCAATTTAGCGTGTTTTTGGTTGAATTTTAACTGTGTTAGTGAATTTTTTCGCTAGGCTTTTATACAATTTGGTTGGTTTTAGGGGCCCTTTGGCTGTCACATTAGTTTTTTAGGGTTAATTAAGAAGTTTTTGACTGTTTTTTGGCAATTTTAATTGTTTTCTATGGTTATTTTAACAATCTCAATCATTTTAGCTGTGTAATTTTACAATTAGTGCGTTTTTGCCGGTCTTTTGCAGTTTTTTTTTTAAGTAGTTATCAATTTTTCGGAGGTGTTTTAGGGATTCTAATGAATTTGGGTGGGGTATTTTTGAAATTTGTTTTGTTTTTCAACGGCAATTTTGCTCTTTTAATAGTTTGGAAGGGTTATTTTTGCAATACAATGGCCTTCATCCATTGCAAGTTCCAGTTGGGCCAATTACAAGAGCAAGATCCAAGAAGATCAAAGAAGCATTAAATGGGCTGATTCAAGGGATTTGGGCTGATTCACATTCCAAGCTGGGCCCAAAAGAAGATGAAGGCCTAATAAATTTAATCCAAGCTATTGAGGGCTGATCTGACGTAATTGGGCGTTATTTATGGCAATGATTTATGGCTGATTGACTTTCCAGCTCTAAATCAGTTAATAGATACTTTTCCTAATTTAGATCTTCTAATTTTGGACCAGATCTTCCTTAATTAAAGGCTTTTATTATTTAGAACGTTTTTTAGGGTTTTTCCTATTTTGGATCTGCTATTTTCAGACCAAATCAGGTTTTATTTAGGGTTTTATTATTTAGCACGTTTTTTAGGTTTTCTACATTCAGCCACTCCTTGTAATAGAAGGATTAGGTTTTCTTCATTCAGCCATGCCTTATAAATAGCATGCACTCCTTGTAATGGATGGAAAATTGAATAAAAATCAGAAAAGGTGAGGCTTTGCTCTTCTCTTTGGTTCTTCAAGAACTGTGAACTTATCAAGGATTCTTCCTTGTGGCGTTCAAACTTTATACCTTTGGTTCGTGATTCCTTTATAATCATTGGGTCAAGGTTCTTTTACTTATACCTTTGGTTCGCGTTTCTCTTATAATTATACGTTGGGTCGAGGTTTCTATCAAAAATCTGAATTTTAGCTTTCTTGGGCAACATTCCAATATTGTTTGTTGGGTCTCAAAGCGAGTCTATTGAGGTTCGCATCAGCAATTTTAACAGTTTAATGAAAATATTCTAGCAATTTATTGGGGTTTTAGGAGGGCACATACAATTTATATGGTTGGGGGAATTGTACTTTCGTAACTTCATGCGTCTTAACGTTGCAGTTTGCCCATTTTTTTGTATTTTAAAATTTACTTTTCAATTTATTGTGCTTTTTGGATTGATGTTTTTGTAATTTTAATGGTTTTGGGTTTGGAATTTAAGGGATTCAATGTGATTTTAGTTGATTGGTTTGCGGTTTTAACAAAACTGAAGGTATATTCTTGCAATTTACTGGGTTTTATGGGCAATTTTGTCCCTTTTAATGCTTTCGGAGGGATCTCTTCCCATTTTAACGGCTTTGAAAAGTGTATTTTTTGTTAATTTATTGGTTTTGAAGTTGGATTTTTATTTATTTTTCCTGTTTATATAAGTGTTTTCTGTATATTTAATTGGTTTTCTGGGGGGGGGGGGGGGAGGAGGCAAATTTTAGCTTTTTAATGGGCTTTTTTGGAGACAACTCGCTTATTTCAATTGTTTTCGAGTTAATATTTTATCAATTTCGCGGGTAGTTGGTTGAATTTTGGCCGTAGCAATTGTTTTTTAGTGGTAATTAAGCAGTTTTCAACTTGATGAGAATCAACATGCATTCGAGGATCCATTGCAAGTTCCAGTTGGGCCTATTACTAGAGCAAGATCCAAGAAGATCAAAGAAGCACTTAATGGGCTGATTCAAGGGATTTGGGCTGATTCACATTCCAAGCTGGGCCCAAAAGAAGATGAAGGCTGAATAAATTTAATCCAAGCTATTGAGGGCTGATCTGATGTGATTGGGCGTTATTTTTGGCAAAGATTTATGGCTGATTGACTTTCCAGATCTAAATCAGTTAATAGATACTTTTCCTAATTTAGATCTTCTAATTTTGGACCAGATCAGGTTTTATTTAGGGTTTTATTATTTAGCACGTTTTTTTAGGTTTTCTACATTCAGCCACTCCTTGTAATAGAAGGATTAGGTTTTCTACATTCAGCCACTCCTTGTAATAGAAGGATTAGGTTTTCTTCATTCAGCCATGCCTTATAAATAGCATGCACTCCTTGTAATGGGATGAATTATTGAATAAAAATCAGAAAAGGTGAGGCTTTGCTCTTCTCTTTGGTTCTTCAAGAACTGTGAACTTATCAAGGATTCTTCCTTGTGGCGTTCAAACTTATACCTTTGGTTCGTGATTCCTTTATAATCATTGGGTCAAGGGTCTGTTACTTATACCTTTGGTTCGCGTTTCTCTTATAAACGTTCGGTCAGGGTTTCTATCAAAAATCTGAATTTTAGCTTTCTTGGGCAATATTCCAATATTGTTTGTTGGGACTCAAAGCGAGTCTATTGAGGTTCGCATCATTAGATCTAAATTAGGAAAAGTATCTATTAACTGATTTAGATCTGGAAAGTCAATCAGCCATAAATCTTTGCCAAAAATAACGCCCAATCACATCAGATCAGCCCTCAATAGCTTGGATTAAATTTATTAAGCCTTCATCTTCTTTTGGGCCCAGCTTGGAATGTGAATCAGCCCAAATCCCTTGAATCACGAATCAAAGGTATAAGTTACAGACCTTGACCCAATGATTATAAAGGAATCACGAACCAAAGGTATAAGTTTGAACGCCACAAGGAAGAATCCTTGATAAGTTCACAGTTCTTGAAGAACCAAAGGTATAAGTTTTCTGATTTTTATTCAATTCAATATCTTCCCTCTATTACAAGCAGTGCATGCTATTTATAAGGCATGGCTGAATGTAGAAAACCTAATCCATCTATTATAAGGAGTGCTACATTCCTAATCCATCTATTACAAGGAGTGCATGGCTGAATGTTGAAAACCCTAAAAAAAACGTTCTAAATAATAAAAGCCTAAAATTAAGGAAAATCTGGTCCAAAAATAGCGCCCAATCACATCAGATCAGCCCTCAATAGCTTGGATTAAATTTATTAAGCCTTCATCTTCTTTTGAATCAGCCCAAATCCCTTGAATTAGCCCATTAAGTGCTTCTTTGATCTTCTTGGATCTTGCTCTTGTAATTGGCCCAACTGGAACAAGTAATGGATCCCTGAATGCTTGTTGATTCTCATCAATTCTGATGATTACCACGAGGATGACATTGAGGATGAAGAGGATCATGTTTTATGGAACAATGGGGGCAGGTTTGCGCGAAGGGGCGAAAGGCGTGGTGGAGGATTTCGTAGAGATCCGAGATGGCAAGATGGGACTGACAGGAGCCTAGGAAACATAAAAATGTCCAGAAGCATACTTGGAGTGGGAGAAGAAGGTGGAGTTCATCTTTGAGTGCCACAATTACTCCGAGGAGAAAAAGGTAAAACTAGCTGTGATTGAGTTTACTGATTATGCTATTATATGGTGGGATCAACTTGTGATGAACAGAAGGAGAAACCATGAGAGGCCTATTGAGACGTGGGAGCAAATGAAGGCCACCATGAGGAGGCGATTTATCCCTAGTCACTACTATAGGGACTTGTATCAAAAATTACAGAGTCTTAGTCAAGGCTATAGGAGCGTGGATGACTACCACAAGGAGATGGAGATTGCCATGATTCGAGCTAATGTAGAGGAGGATAGAGAATCTACCATGGCAAGGTTTCTGAATGGGCTGAATCGGGACATTCCCAATGTGGTGGAGTTGCAGCACTACGTGGAGTTGGAGGACATGGTGCATATGGCAATCAAGGTGGAACGACAGCTCAAAAGGAAAGGAACTCGGTCATTTCAAAATCTGGGCTCCTCTGCTTCATGGAGATCAAATGGGAGGAAAGATGAAGGGGCTGTTTTCAAGTCCAAAACCGAACCACCAAAAAGGAGAGATGAAGGTCCCAGTGTCAACAGAGGTAAAAATGAATCCCAAACTCGTAATCGTGATATTAAGTGTTTTCGTTGTTTGGGAGTAGGTCATATTGCTTCACAATGCCCAAATAAGAGGACCATGATTGCACGTATTGATGGAGAGGTGGAAACTGAAAGTGAGGGAGATGATGATCTAATTCCATCACATGAGGATGCTTGTGACGATGATGTGGAGTATTCAGTGGAGGGTGAGGCACTTGTGGCTAGGCGTGCTTTAAGTGCCCAAGTTAAAGAGGATGATATGGAACAACAAAGGGAGAACATTTTTCACACTAGATGCCTCGTCAACAGCAAGGTATGTAGTATGATTATTGATGGGGGGAGCTGTACTAATGTGGCTACTACTACTTTAGTTGAAAAATTGAATTTACCTACCAAAAAACACCCTAGACCATATAAGTTGCAGTGGTTGAATGATTGTGGGGAGGTTAAGGTAAATAGGCAAGTACTGGTTTCTTTTTCAATTGGGAGATACGAAGATGAAGTACTTTGTGATGTTGTTCCAATGCATGCGGGTCACATTTTATTGGGAAGGCCATGGCAATTTGACAGAAAGGTCAATCATGATGGATTCAAGAATAGGTATTCTTTTGTAAAGGATGATAGACCCATTACTCTTGTACCGTTGACTCCAAGTCAAGTGTACGAAGATCAAATGAAACTGAAAAGAGAAAATGACTTGAAAAAAAATTGTAAGATTGAGAGTTCAAAAAAAGATGATGAGTGAACATTTTTTTTGGCCAAAGAAGAAACGTGATGTGGAGAGAGCTTGTGCAAGATGCATTACTTGTAGGCAGGCCAAATCTAGAGTCTTACCACATGGATTGTACACTCCTCTGCCCGTACCTAATTGATGAGAATCAACAAGCATTCAAGGATCCATTACTTGTTCCAGTTGGGCCAATTACAAGAGCAAGATCCAAGAAGATCAAAGAAGCACTTAATGGGCTGATTCAAGGGATTTGGGCTGATTCACATTCCAAGCTGGGCCCAAAAGAAGATGAAGGCTTAATAAATTTAATCCAAGCTATTGAGGGCTGATCTGATGTGATTGGGCGTTATTTTTGGCAAAGATTTATGGCTGATTGACTTTCCAGCTCTAAATCAGTTAATAGATACTTTTCCTAATTTAGATCTTCTAATTTTGGACCAGATCTTCCTTAATTTTAGGCTTTTATTATTTAGAACGTTTTTTAGGGTTTTTCCTATTTTGGATCTGCTATTTTCAGACCAAATCAGGTTTATTTAGGGTTTTATTATTTAGCACGTTTTTTAGGTTTTCTACATTCAGCCACTCCTTGAATAGAAGGATTAGGTTTTCTACATTCAGCCACTCCTTGTAATAGAAGGATTAGGTTTTCTTCATTCAGCCATGCCTTATAAATAGCATGCACTCCTTGTAATGGGATGGATTATTGAATAAAAATCAGAAAAGGTGAGGCTTTGCTCTTCTCTTTGGTTCTTCAAGAACTGTGAACTTATCAAGGATTCTTCCTTGTGGCGTTCAAACTTATACCTTTGGTTCGTGATTCCTTTATAATCATTGGGTCAAGGTCTGTTACTTATACCTTTGGTTCGCGTTTCTCTTATAAACGTTGGGTCAGGGTTTTCCATCAAATCTGAATTTTAGCTTTCCTTGGGCAATATTCCAATATTGTTTGTTGGGTCTCAAAGCGAGTCTGTTGAGGTTCGCATCATTTGGTATCAGAGCTCAGGTTCTAAAATCAGTTTCTATCCTTTTTTTTCTTTTTTTTTCCAGTTATCTTGTTTCGTTTTTGTTCTTTGTTCTTCGTTCTTATTCTGTGAGGTGCACTAGGTTAAAACTGTGCACTGAGTTCCAAAAAAAAAAAAAAAAAAAAAAAAAGACTGCAAAAAAAAAAAAAAAAAAAAAAAAGTTTATTTTAGTTTCAGTTCTCCCAGACCAAAATATTGTTTTCTTTTGTCCTTTTTTCTTTGATTTGTGTCTCTGCCATATTTTCTTGCCATTGGTATTTGTTTCAATACTACAAGTTGAATTTCTTGATCAGGTTTATTAGTTTATTGCAGAACTGAAAAGGGGAAGCTACGAGTGGAAAAAGGCAAGAGAGTGTGAGATTAATATCGGGAAAAAGCATATTTAAGAGTGAAACACGAGTGGGAGTGACATAATCTGAGTGCAAACACGTGAGGGAGTGTTGTGAGGAATTTTTGTTCTTCTAACATTTTTCTGTAGTTTTAAAAGTATGTCTTGCAGGGGTGAAACATCAAATAAGGAAGGAGGAGAGGAGTCATCAATCTTGTTGCAGGCTATGCAACAACAATTTGAGCGCATGAACGTTGTATTTAATGATATTCGGGATCGGTTGGACAAGCAAGATACTGTTATTGCTAACTTGCGCGAAGAGCACCCCCAAAGAGGTCCTAATGCTAGAAGGCAAGAAAGGCATGCGCGCGTGTATGATTCTGATGACTACCATGAGGATGAGTTTGAAGATGAGGAGGATCAAGTTTCGTGGAACAATGAGGGCAGGTTTGCGCGAAGGGGCGAAAGGCGTGGTAGAGGATTCCGAAGAGATCCAAGATGGCAAGATGGGACTGACAGAAGCCTAGGAAACATAAAAATGAAGATACCATCATTCCAAGGGAAAAATGATCCAGAAGCGTACTTGGAGTGGGAGAAGAAGGTGGAGTTCATCTTTGAGTGCCACAATTACTCCGAGGAGAAAAAGGTAAAACTAGCTGTGATTGAGTTTACTGACTATGCTATTATATGGTGGGATCAACTTGTGATGAACAGAAGGAGAAACCATGAGAGGCCTATTGAGACGTGGGAGCAAATGAAGGCCACCATGAGGAGGCGATTTATCCCTAGTCACTACTATAGGGACTTGTATCAAAAATTACAGAGTCTTACTCAAGGCTATAGGAGCGTGGATGACTACCACAAGGAGATGGAGATTGCCATGATTCGAGCTAATGTAGAGGAGGACAGAGAAGCTACCATGGCGAGGTTTCTGAATGGGCTGAATCGGGACATTGCCAATGTGGTGGAGTTGCAGCACTACGTGGAGTTGGAGGACATGGTGCATATGGCAATAAAGGTGGAACGACAGCTCAAAAGGAAAGGAACTCGGTCATTTCAAAATCCGGGCTCCTCTGCTTCATGGAGATCAAATGGGAGGAAAGATGAAGGGGCTGTTTTCAAGTCCAAAACCGAACCACCAAAACGGAGAGATGAAGGTCCCAGTATCAACAGAGGTAAAAATGAATCCCAAACTCGTAATCGTGATATTAAGTGTTTTCGTTGTTTGGGAGTAGGTCATATTGCTTCACAGTGCCCAAATAAGAGGACCATGATTGCATGTATTGATGGAGAGGTGGAAACTGAAAGTGAGGGAGATGATGACCTGATTCCATCACTTGAGGATGCTTGTGAGGATGACGTGGAGTATCCAGTTGAGGGTGAGGCACTTGTGGCTAGGCGTGC
>CM066166.1:46414445-46426945 GCA_033629205.1 Lithocarpus polystachyus
AAATTTAATCCATGCTATTGAGGGCTGATCTGACTTTATTGGGCGCTATTTATGGCATGGAATTATGGCTGATTGACTTTTCTGCTCTAAATCAGTTAACAGATATTTTTCCTTATTTAGATCTTCTAATTTTGGACCAGATCTTCCTTAATTTTAGGCTTTTATTATTTAGAACGTTTTTTAGGGTTTTTCCTATTTTGGATTTGCTATTTTCAGACCAAATCAGTTTTTAATTAGGGTTTTATTATTTAGTACGTTTTTTAGGTCAAATTTGATTCCTGATATGGTTAGGTATCAATTAGGAGTTATTTTAGAATATATTTTCTTGTCTCCCAAGTTTTATGGATCCCTTAAATAGGCCCCTAAGTCTGTAAACTTTTTTTGGATGAATTTTTGAATAAAAATTAGAAAAGGTGAGGCCTTGCTCTTCTCTTTGGTTCTTCAAGAACTGTGAACTTATCAAGGATTCTTCCTTGTGGCGTTCAAACTTATACCTTTGGTTCGTGATTCCTTTATAATCATTGGGTCAAGGTTCTTATACTTATACCTTTGGTTCGCGTTTCTCTTATAAACGTTGGGGCAGGGTTTCTATCAAATCTGAATTTTAGCTTTCTGGGGCAATATTTCAATATTGTTTGTTGGGTCTCAAAGCGAGTCTGTTGAGGTTCGCATCATTTGGTATCTGAGCTCAGGTTCTAAAATCAGTTTTCTATCCTTTTATCTTTTTGTTTCCAGTTATCAACCTATCTTGTTTCGTTTCTGTTCTTTGTTCTTCGTTCTTGTTCTTTGACGTGTACTTGGTTTAAAATTGTGCACTGAGTTCCAAAAAAAAAAAAAAAAAAAAAAAAAAAAACGTGAAAAAAAAAAGTCTGCAAAAAAAAAAAAAAAAAAATTTGTTTTTAGTTTCAGTTCTCTCCGAGCAAATATATTGGTTTCTTTTGTCCTATTTTTCTTTGATATGTGTTTCTGTCATACTTTCTAACCATTGGTGTTTGTTTAAACACTACAAGTTGAATTTCTTGATCAAGTTTATTAGTTTATTGCAGAACTGAAAAGGGGAAGCTGCGAGTGGAAAAAGGCAAGAGAGTGTGAGACTAATATTGGGAAAAAGCCAATTTAAGAGTGAAACACGAGTGGGAGTGACATAATCTGCGTGCAAACACGTGAGGGAGTTGATGAGAATCAACAAGCATTCAAGGATCCATTACTTGTTCCAGTTGGGCCAATTACAAGAGCAAGATCCAAGAAGATCAAAGAAGCACTTAATGGGCTAATTCAAGGGATTTGGGCTGATTCAAAAGAAGATAAAGGCTTAATAAATTTAATCCAAGCTATTGAGGGCTGATCTGATGTGATTGGGCGTTATTTTTGGACCAGATCTTCCTTAATTTTAGGCTTTTATTATTTAGAACGTTTTTTTAGGGTTTTCTACATTCAGCCATGCACTCCTTGTAATATAGATGGATTAGGAATGTAGCACTCCTTGTAATAGATGGATTAGGCTTTCTACATTCAGCCATGCACTCCTTGTAATAGATGGATTAGGAATGTAGCACTCCTTGTAATAGATGGATTAGGTTTTCTACATTCAGCCATGCACTCCTTGTAATAGATGGATTAGGTTTTCTACATTCAGCCATGCACTCCTTGTAATAGATGGATTAGGTTTTCTACATTCAGCCATGCACTCCTTGTAATAGATGGATTAGGTTTTCTACATTCAGCCATGCACTCCTTGTAATAGATGGATTAGGTTTTCTACATTCAGCCATGCCTTATAAATAGCATGCACTGCTTGTAATAGAGAAAATATAGAATTGAATAAAAATCAGAAAAGGTGAGGCTTTGCTCTTCTCTTTGGTTCTTCAAGAACTGTGAACTTATCAAGGATTCTTCCTTGTGGCGTTCAAACTTATACCTTTGGTTCGTGATTCCTTTATAATCATTGGGTCAAGGTCTGTTACTTATACCATTGGTTCGTGATTCCTTTGTAATCATTGGGTCAAGGTCTGTTACTTATACCTTTGGTTCGCATTTCTCTTATAAACGTTGGGTCAAGGTTTCTATCAAATCTGAATTTTAGCTTTCTTGGGCAATATTCCAATATTGTTCGTTGGGTCTCAATGCGAGTCTGTTGAGGTTCGCATCATTTGGTATCAGAGCTCAGGTTCTAAAATCAGTTTTCTATCCTTTTTTCTTTTGTTTCCAGTTATCTTGTTTCGTTTCTGTTCTTTGTTCTTCGTTCTTATTCTGTGAGGTGCACTAGGTTAAAACTGTGCACTGAGTTTCAAAAAAAAAAAAAAAAAAAAGATGGTAATTTTTGAAAACATTGTGGAAGATTCAATTGAGATCAAATATGAGAATGAGTCCACAACTCACAATCCTCAAGTCTCAGTTGATTTGTTGAAGATGACAATACAATATATTGATTTTCTTGGAGTAGAAAATTTTAATTTTATTATCAACACTTTGTTGATTGATGTTGCAAATAAATTGAAAGTAGATGAGAAGAAATTTTATGCTTACACTTTATAAAGGATTCAAGCTTCAGAACCGTATCAAGTTATTAAAGCATTCGAAGTATTTGTTTATTTGGAGCGGAAGATTTCAGATTTCAAAGATCAACTCGAGGACGAGTTTGTTTCAAGAGGAGGGGTCTGATGTGACGATTCGAGGACGAATCCTTTTGAAGAGAGGGGGAATGATGAGAATCAACAAGCATTCAAGGATCCATTACTTGTTCCAGTTGGGCCAATTACAAGAGCAAGATCCAAGAAGATCAAAGAAGCACTTAATGGGCTAATTCAAGGGATTTGGGCTGATTCAAAAGAAGATGAAGGCTTAATAAATTTAATCCAAGCTATTGAGGGCTGATCTGATGTGATTGGGCGTTATTTTTGGACCAGATCTTCCTTAATTTTAGGCTTTTATTATTTAGAACGTTTTTTAGGGTTTTCTACATTCAGCCATGCACTCCTTGTAATAGATGGATTAGGAATGTAGCACTCCTTGTAATAGATGGATTAGGTTTTCTACATTCAGCCATGCACTCCTTGCAATAGATGGATTAGGAATGTAGCACTCCTTGTAATAGATGGATTAGGTTTTCTACATTCAGCCATGCACTCCTTGTAATAGATGGATTAGGTTTTCTACATTCAGCCATGCCTTATAAATAGCATGCACTGCTTGTAATAGAGGGAATATTAAATTGAATAAAAATCAGAAAAGGTGAGGCTTTGCTCTTCTCTTTGGTTCTTCAAGAACTGTGAACTTATCAAGGATTCTTCCTTGTGGCGTTCAAACTTATACCTTTGGTTCGTGATTCCTTTATAATCATTGGGTCAAGGTCTGTAACTTATACCTTTGGTTCGTGATTCCTTTATAATCATTGGGTCAAGGTCTGTTACTATACCATTGGTTCGTGATTCCTTTGTAATCATTGGGTCAAGGTCTGTTACTTATACCTTTGGTTCGCGTTTCTCTTATAAACGTTGGGTCAAGATTTCTATCAAATCTGAATTTTAGCTTTCTTGGGCAATATTCCAATATTGTTTGTTGGGTCTCAAAGCGAGTCTATTGAGGTTCGCGTCACAATACTTCTAGGAACACCATGGAGTCGTACTATCTCTCTAAAGAACAAATCAGCAATGTGGGTTGCATCATCAGTTTTATGACAAGATATGAAATGAGCCATCTTAGAAAACCTATCAACAACCACAAAAATTGAATCCCTACCCTTCCTTGACCTAGGCAATCCTAAAACAAAATCCATAGAAATATCAACCCAAGGTGCATTAGGTACAGGCAGAGGAGTGTACAATCCATGTGGTAAGACTCTAGATTTGGCCTGCCTACAAGTATCTTGCACAAGCTCTCTCCACATCACGTTTCATCTTTGGCCAAAAAAAATGTTCATGTAACACCTGATGCGAACCTCAAAAGACTCGCTTTGAGACCCAACAAATAATATTGGAATATTGCCCAAGAAAGCTAAAATTCAGATTTTTGATAGAAACCTTGACCCAACGTTTATAAGAGAAACGCGAACCAAAGGTATAAGTTACAGACCTTGACCCAATGATTACAAAGGAATCACGAACCAATGGTATAAGTAACAGACCTTGACCCAATGATTATAAAGGAATCACGAACCAAAGGTATAAGTTTGAACGCCACAAGGAAGAATCCTTGATAAGTTTGAACGCCACAAGGAAGAATCCTTACAAGGAGTGCATGGCTGAATGTAGAAAACCTAATCCATCTATTACAAGGAGTGCTACATTCCTAATCCATCTATTGCAAGGAGTGCAAGGCTGAATGTAGAAAACCCTAATCCATCTATTACAAGGAGTGCTACATTCCTAATCCATCTATTACAAGGAGTGCATGGCTGAATGTAGAAAACCCTAAAAAACGTTCTAAATAATAAAAGCCTAAAATTAAGGAAGATCTGGTCCAAAAATAACGCCCAATCACATCAGATCAGCCCTCAATAGCTTGGATTAAATTTATTAAGCCTTCATCTTCTTTTGAATCAGCCCAAATCCCTTGAATTAGCCCACTAAGTGCTTCTTTGATCTTCTTGGATCTTGCTCTTGTAATTGGCCCAACTGGAACAAGTAATGGATCCTTGAATGCTTGTTGATTCTCATCATTCCCCCTCTCTTCAAAAGGATTCGTCCTCGAATCGTCACATCAGACCCCTCCTCTTGAAACAAACTCGTCCTCGAGTTGATCTTTGAAATCTGAAATCTTCCGCTCCAAATAAACAAATACTTCGAATGCTTTTAATAACTTGATACGGTTCTGAAGCTTGAATCCTTTATAAAGTGTAGCATAAAATTTCTTCTCATCTACTTTCAATTTATTTGCAACATCAATCAACAAAGGGTTTATAATAAAATTAAAATTTTCTACTCCAAGAAAATCAATATATTGTATTGTCATCTTCAACAAATCAACTGAGACTTGAGGATTGTGAGTAGTGGACTCATTCTCATATTTGACCTCAATTGAATCTTCCACAATGTTTTCAATAATTACCATCTTTTTTTTTTTTTTTTTTTTTTTTTTGAAACTCAGTGCACAGTTTTAACCTAGTGCACCTCACAGAATAAGAACGAAGAACAAAGAGCAGAAACGAAACAAGATAGGAAACAAAAGAAAAAAAAGGATAGAAAACTGATTTTAGAACCTGAGCTCTGATACCAAATGATGCGAACCTCAACAGACTCGCTTTGAGACCCAACAAACAATATTGGAATATTGCCCAAGAATGCTAAAATTCAGATTTTTGATAGAAACCTTGACCCAACGTTTATAAGAGAAACGCGAACCAAATGTATATAAGTTACAGACCTTGACCCAATGATTACAAAGGAATCACGAACCAATAGTATAAGTAACAGACCTTGACCCAATGATTATAAAGGAATCACGAACCAAAGGTATAAGTTTGAACGCCACAAGGAAGAATCCTTGATAAGTTCACAGTTCTTGAAGAACCAAAGAGAAGTAGTAAAGCCTCACCTTTTCTGATTTTTATTCAATTCAATATTCCCTCTATTACAAGCAGTGCATGCTATTTATAAGGCATGGCTGAATGTAGAAAACCTAATCCATCTATTACAAGGAGTGCATGGCTGAATGTAGAAAACCTAATCCATCTATTACAAGGAGTGCTACATTCCTAATCCATCTATTGCAAGGAGTGCATGGCTGAATGTAGAAAACCTAATCCATCTATTACAAGGAGTGCTACATTCCTAATCCATCTATTACAAGGAGTGCTACATTCCTAATCCATCTATTACAAGGAGTGCATGGCTGAATGTAGAAAACCCTAAAAAACGTTCTAAATAATAAAAGCCTAAAATTAAGGAAGATCTGGTCCAAAAATAACGCCCAATCACATCAGATCAGCCCTCAATAGCTTGGATTAAATTTATTAAGCCTTCATCTTCTTTTGAATCAGCCCAAATCCCTTGAATTAGCCCATTAAGTGCTTCTTTGATCTTCTTGGATCTTGCTCTTGTAATTGGCCCAACTGGAACAAGTAATGGATCCTTGAATGCTTGTTGATTCTCATCATTCCCCCTCTCTTCAAAAGGATTCGTCCTCGAATCGTCACATCAGACCCCTCCTCTTGAAACAAACTCGTCCTCGAGTTGATCTTTGAAATCTGAAATCTTCCGCTCCAAATAAACAAATACTTCGAATGCTTTAATAACTTGATACGGTTCTGAAGCTTGAATCCTTTATAAAGTGTAGCATAAAATTTCTTCTCATCTACTTTCAATTTATTTGCAACATCAATCAACAAAGGGTTTATAATAAAATTAAAATTTTCTACTCCAAGAAAATCAATATATTGTATTGTCATCTTCAACAAATCAACTGAGACTTGAGGATTGTGAGTTGTGGACTCATTCTCATATTTGACCTCAATTGAATCTTCCACAATGTTTTCAATAATTACCATCTTTTTTTTTTTTTTTTTTTTTTTTTTTTGAAACTCAGTGCACAGTTTTAACCTAGTGCACCTCACAGAATAAGAACGAAGAACAAAGAGCAGAAACGAAACAAGATAACTGGAAACAAAAGAAAAAAAAGGATAGAAAACTGATTTTAGAACCTGAGCTCTGATACCAAATGATGCGAACCTCAACAGACTCGCTTTGAGACCCAACAAACAATATTGGAATATTGCCCAAGAAAGCTAAAATTCAGATTTTTGATAGAAACCTTGACCCAACGTTTATAAGAGAAACGCGAACCAAATGTATAAGTTACAGACCTTGACCCAATGATTACAAAGGAATCACGAACCAATAGTATAAGTAACAGACCTTGACCCAATGATTATAAAGGAATCACGAACCAAAGGTATAAGTTTGAACGCCACAAGGAAGAATCCTTGATAAGTTCACAGTTCTTGAAGAACCAAAGAGAAGTAGCAAAGCCTCACCTTTTCTGATTTTTATTCAATTCAATATTCCCTCTATTACAAGCAGTGCATGCTATTTATAAGGCATGGCTGAATGTAGAAAACCTAATCCATCTATTACAAGGAGTGCATGGCTGAATGTAGAAAACCTAATCCATCTATTACAAGGAGTGCTACATTCCTAATCCATCTATTGCAAGGAGTGCATGGCTGAATGTAGAAAACCTAATCCATCTATTACAAGGAGTGCTACATTCCTAATCCATCTATTACAAGGAGTGCTACATTCCTAATCCATCTATTACAAGGAGTGCATGGCTGAATGTAGAAAACCCTAAAAAACGTTCTAAATAATAAAAGCCTAAAATTAAGGAAGATCTGGTCCAAAAATAACGCCCAATCACATCAGATCAGCCCTCAATAGCTTGGATTAAATTTATTAAGCCTTCATCTTCTTTTGAATCAGCCCAAATCCCTTGAATTAGCCCACTAAGTGCTTCTTTGATCTTCTTGGATCTTGCTCTTGTAATTGGCCCAACTGGAACAAGTAATGGATCCTTGAATGCTTGTTGATTCTCATCATTCCCCCTCTCTTCAAAAGGATTCGTCCTCGAATCGTCACATCAGACCCCTCCTCTTGAAACAAACTCGTCCTCGAGTTGATCTTTGAAATCTGAAATCTTCCGCTCCAAATAAACAAATACTTCGAATGCTTTTAATAACTTGATACGGTTCTGAAGCTTGAATCCTTTATAAAGTGTAGCATAAAATTTCTTCTCATCTACTTTCAATTTATTTGCAACATCAATCAACAAAGGGTTTATAATAAAATTAAAATTTTCTACTCCAAGAAAATCAATATATTGTATTGTCATCTTCAACAAATCAACTGAGACTTGAGGATTGTGAGTAGTGGACTCATTCTCATATTTGACCTCAATTGAATCTTCCACAATGTTTTCAATAATTACCATCTTTTTTTTTTTTTTTTTTTTTTTTTTGAAACTCAGTGCACAGTTTTAACCTAGTGCACCTCACAGAATAAGAACGAAGAACAAAGAGCAGAAACGAAACAAGATAGGAAACAAAAGAAAAAAAAGGATAGAAAACTGATTTTAGAACCTGAGCTCTGATACCAAATGATGCGAACCTCAACAGACTCGCTTTGAGACCCAACAAACAATATTGGAATATTGCCCAAGAATGCTAAAATTCAGATTTTTGATAGAAACCTTGACCCAACGTTTATAAGAGAAACGCGAACCAAATGTATATAAGTTACAGACCTTGACCCAATGATTACAAAGGAATCACGAACCAATAGTATAAGTAACAGACCTTGACCCAATGATTATAAAGGAATCACGAACCAAAGGTATAAGTTTGAACGCCACAAGGAAGAATCCTTGATAAGTTCACAGTTCTTGAAGAACCAAAGAGAAGTAGTAAAGCCTCACCTTTTCTGATTTTTATTCAATTCAATATTCCCTCTATTACAAGCAGTGCATGCTATTTATAAGGCATGGCTGAATGTAGAAAACCTAATCCATCTATTACAAGGAGTGCATGGCTGAATGTAGAAAACCTAATCCATCTATTACAAGGAGTGCTACATTCCTAATCCATCTATTGCAAGGAGTGCATGGCTGAATGTAGAAAACCTAATCCATCTATTACAAGGAGTGCTACATTCCTAATCCATCTATTACAAGGAGTGCTACATTCCTAATCCATCTATTACAAGGAGTGCATGGCTGAATGTAGAAAACCCTAAAAAACGTTCTAAATAATAAAAGCCTAAAATTAAGGAAGATCTGGTCCAAAAATAACGCCCAATCACATCAGATCAGCCCTCAATAGCTTGGATTAAATTTATTAAGCCTTCATCTTCTTTTGAATCAGCCCAAATCCCTTGAATTAGCCCATTAAGTGCTTCTTTGATCTTCTTGGATCTTGCTCTTGTAATTGGCCCAACTGGAACAAGTAATGGATCCTTGAATGCTTGTTGATTCTCATCATTCCCCCTCTCTTCAAAAGGATTCGTCCTCGAATCGTCACATCAGACCCCTCCTCTTGAAACAAACTCGTCCTCGAGTTGATCTTTGAAATCTGAAATCTTCCGCTCCAAATAAACAAATACTTCGAATGCTTTAATAACTTGATACGGTTCTGAAGCTTGAATCCTTTATAAAGTGTAGCATAAAATTTCTTCTCATCTACTTTCAATTTATTTGCAACATCAATCAACAAAGGGTTTATAATAAAATTAAAATTTTCTACTCCAAGAAAATCAATATATTGTATTGTCATCTTCAACAAATCAACTGAGACTTGAGGATTGTGAGTTGTGGACTCATTCTCATATTTGACCTCAATTGAATCTTCCACAATGTTTTCAATAATTACCATCTTTTTTTTTTTTTTTTTTTTTTTTTTTGAAACTCAGTGCACAGTTTTAACCTAGTGCACCTCACAGAATAAGAACGAAGAACAAAGAGCAGAAACGAAACAAGATAACTGGAAACAAAAGAAAAAAAAGGATAGAAAACTGATTTTAGAACCTGAGCTCTGATACCAAATGATGCGAACCTCAACAGACTCGCTTTGAGACCCAACAAACAATATTGGAATATTGCCCAAGAAAGCTAAAATTCAGATTTTTGATAGAAACCTTGACCCAACGTTTATAAGAGAAACGCGAACCAAATGTATAAGTTACAGACCTTGACCCAATGATTACAAAGGAATCACGAACCAATAGTATAAGTAACAGACCTTGACCCAATGATTATAAAGGAATCACGAACCAAAGGTATAAGTTTGAACGCCACAAGGAAGAATCCTTGATAAGTTCACAGTTCTTGAAGAACCAAAGAGAAGTAGCAAAGCCTCACCTTTTCTGATTTTTATTCAATTCAATATTCCCTCTATTACAAGCAGTGCATGCTATTTATAAGGCATGGCTGAATGTAGAAAACCTAATCCATCTATTACAAGGAGTGCATGGCTGAATGTAGAAAACCTAATCCATCTATTACAAGGAGTGCTACATTCCTAATCCATCTATTGCAAGGAGTGCATGGCTGAATGTAGAAAACCTAATCCATCTATTACAAGGAGTGCTACATTCCTAATCCATCTATTACAAGGAGTGCTACATTCCTAATCCATCTATTACAAGGAGTGCATGGCTGAATGTAGAAAACCCTAAAAAACGTTCTAAATAATAAAAGCCTAAAATTAAGGAAGATCTGGTCCAAAAAGAACGCCCAATCACATCAGATCAGCCCTCAATAGCTTGGATTAAATTTATTAAGCCTTCATCTTCTTTTGAATCAGCCCAAATCCCTTGAATTAGCCCACTAAGTGCTTCTTTGATCTTCTTGGATCTTGCTCTTGTAATTGGCCCAACTGGAACAAGTAATGGATCCTTGAATGCTTGTTGATTCTCATCATTCCCCCTCTCTTCAAAAGGATTCGTCCTCGAATCGTCACATCAGACCCCTCCTCTTGAAACAAACTCGTCCTCGAGTTGATCTTTGAAATCTGAAATCTTCCGCTCCAAATAAACAAATACTTCGAATGCTTTTAATAACTTGATACGGTTCTGAAGCTTGAATCCTTTATAAAGTGTAGCATAAAATTTCTTCTCATCTACTTTCAATTTATTTGCAACATCAATCAACAAAGGGTTTATAATAAAATTAAAATTTTCTACTCCAAGAAAATCAATATATTGTATTGTCATCTTCAACAAATCAACTGAGACTTGAGGATTGTGAGTAGTGGACTCATTCTCATATTTGACCTCAATTGAATCTTCCACAATGTTTTCAATAATTACCATCTTTTTTTTTTTTTTTTTTTTTTTTTGAAACTCAGTGCACAGTTTTAACCTAGTGCACCTCACAGAATAAGAACGAAGAACAAAGAGCAGAAACGAAACAAGATAGGAAACAAAAGAAAAAAAAGGATAGAAAACTGATTTTAGAACCTGAGCTCTGATACCAAATGATGCGAACCTCAACAGACTCGCTTTGAGACCCAACAAACAATATTGGAATATTGCCCAAGAATGCTAAAATTCAGATTTTTGATAGAAACCTTGACCCAACGTTTATAAGAGAAACGCGAACCAAATGTATATAAGTTACAGACCTTGACCCAATGATTACAAAGGAATCACGAACCAATAGTATAAGTAACAGACCTTGACCCAATGATTATAAAGGAATCACGAACCAAAGGTATAAGTTTGAACGCCACAAGGAAGAATCCTTGATAAGTTCACAGTTCTTGAAGAACCAAAGAGAAGTAGTAAAGCCTCACCTTTTCTGATTTTTATTCAATTCAATATTCCCTCTATTACAAGCAGTGCATGCTATTTATAAGGCATGGCTGAATGTAGAAAACCTAATCCATCTATTACAAGGAGTGCATGGCTGAATGTAGAAAACCTAATCCATCTATTACAAGGAGTGCTACATTCCTAATCCATCTATTGCAAGGAGTGCATGGCTGAATGTAGAAAACCTAATCCATCTATTACAAGGAGTGCTACATTCCTAATCCATCTATTACAAGGAGTGCTACATTCCTAATCCATCTATTACAAGGAGTGCATGGCTGAATGTAGAAAACCCTAAAAAACGTTCTAAATAATAAAAGCCTAAAATTAAGGAAGATCTGGTCCAAAAATAACGCCCAATCACATCAGATCAGCCCTCAATAGCTTGGATTAAATTTATTAAGCCTTCATCTTCTTTTGAATCAGCCCAAATCCCTTGAATTAGCCCATTAAGTGCTTCTTTGATCTTCTTGGATCTTGCTCTTGTAATTGGCCCAACTGGAACAAGTAATGGATCCTTGAATGCTTGTTGATTCTCATCATTCCCCCTCTCTTCAAAAGGATTCGTCCTCGAATCGTCACATCAGACCCCTCCTCTTGAAACAAACTCGTCCTCGAGTTGATCTTTGAAATCTGAAATCTTCCGCTCCAAATAAACAAATACTTCGAATGCTTTAATAACTTGATACGGTTCTGAAGCTTGAATCCTTTATAAAGTGTAGCATAAAATTTCTTCTCATCTACTTTCAATTTATTTGCAACATCAATCAACAAAGGGTTTATAATAAAATTAAAATTTTCTACTCCAAGAAAATCAATATATTGTATTGTCATCTTCAACAAATCAACTGAGACTTGAGGATTGTGAGTTGTGGACTCATTCTCATATTTGACCTCAATTGAATCTTCCACAATGTTTTCAATAATTACCATCTTTTTTTTTTTTTTTTTTTTTTTTTTTTGAAACTCAGTGCACAGTTTTAACCTAGTGCACCTCACAGAATAAGAACGAAGAACAAAGAGCAGAAACGAAACAAGATAACTGGAAACAAAAGAAAAAAAAGGATAGAAAACTGATTTTAGAACCTGAGCTCTGATACCAAATGATGCGAACCTCAACAGACTCGCTTTGAGACCCAACAAACAATATTGGAATATTGCCCAAGAAAGCTAAAATTCAGATTTTTGATAGAAACCTTGACC
>CM066166.1:46431945-46434445 GCA_033629205.1 Lithocarpus polystachyus
TCTCATTAAACACAATGTTCATGCGTTCAAATTGTTGTTGCATAGCCTGCAACATGATGGATGACTCCTCTCCTCCTTCCTTATTTGATGTTTCACCCCTGCAAGACATACTTTTAAAACTACAGAAAAATGTTAGAAGAAAAAAAAATTCCTCACAACACTCCCTCACGTGTTTGCACTCAGATTATGTCACTCCCACTCGTGTTTCACTCTTAAATAGGCTTTTTCCCGATATTAATCTCACACTCTCTTGCCTTTTTCCACTCGTAGCTTCCCCTTTTCAGTTCTGCAATAAACTAATAAACCTGATCAAGAAATTCAACTTGTAGTATTGAAACAAATACCAATGGCAAGAAAATATGGCAGAGAAACAAATCAAAGAAAAAAGGACAAAAGAAAACAATATTTTGGTCTGGGAGAACTGAAACTAAAATAAACTTTTTTTTTTTTTTTTTTTGCAGTCTTTTTTTTTTTTTTCTCTCTTTTCTGCAGATTTTTTTTTTTTTTTCACGTATTTTTTTTTTTTTTTTTTTTTTTTTTTTGGAACTCAGTGCACAGTTTTAACCTAGTGCACCTCACAGAATAAGAACGAAGAACAAAGAACAGAAACGAAACAAGATAGCTGGAAACAAAAGAAAAAAGGATAGAAAACTGATTTTAGAACCTGAGCTCTGATACCAAATGATGCGAACCTCAACAGACTCGCTTTGAGACCCAACAAACAATATTGGAATATTGCCCAAGAAAGCTAAAATTCAGATTTTTGATAGAAACCCTGACCCAACGTTTATAAGAGAAACGCGAACCAAAGGTATAAGTAACAGACCCTTGACCCAAGGAAGAATCCTTGATAAGTTCACAGTTCTTGAAGAACCAAATAGAAGAGCAAAGCCTCACCTTTTCTGATTTTTATTCAATAATCCCTCTATTACAAGGAGTGCATGCTATTATAAGGCATGGCTGAATGAAGAAAACCTAATCCTTCTATTACAAGGAGTGGCTGAATGTAGAAAACCTAAAAAACGTGCTAAATAATAAAACTCTAAATAAAACCTGATTTGATCTGAAAGTAGCAGATCCAAAATAGGAAAAACCCTAAAAAACGTTCTAAATAATAAAAGCCTAAAATTAAGGAAGATCTGGTCCAAAATTAGAAGATCTAAATTAGGAAAAGTATCTATTAACTGATTTAGAGCTGGAAAGTCAATCAGTCATAAATCTTTGCCATAAATAACGCCCAATTACGTCAGATCAGCCCTCAATAGCTTGGATTAAATTTATTAGGCCTTCATCTTCTTTTGGGCCCAGCTTGGAATGTGGATCAGCCCAAATCCCTTGAATCAGCCCATTTAGTGCTTCATTGATCTTCTTGGATCTTGCTCTTGTAATTGGCCCAACTGGAACTTGCAATGGATCCTTGAAAGCTTGTTGATTCTCATCTGAAACTCCATGAAAGTGTAAGGCAACAAATAGAAAAGAAAAATGAGCAGCAACCAAAGCTAACAAGGGCCGTAGACAAGTTCTCTTTGAACCAGGTGATTGGGTTTGGGTGCATATGAGAAAAGAAAGATTTCCAACCCGTAGGAGATCCAAGTTACATCCTAGAGGGGATGGTCCTTTTCAAGTTCTTGAGAGAATTAACGATAATGCATACAAGTTGGACCTTCCAGGTGAGTATAACATTAGTGCTACATTTAATGTTTCTGATCTCCTTTTGATGTAGGTGACGATTCGAGGACGAATCCTTTTAAAGAGAGGGGGAATGATGAGAATCAACAAGCTTTTAAGGATCCATTTCAAGTTCCAGTTGGGCCTATTACTAGAGCAAGATCTAAGAAAATGGCTGAAGCACTTAATGGGCTGATTCAAGGGATTTGGGCTGATTCACATTCTAGGCGGGGCCCAAAGGAAGATAGAGGCATAATAAATTTAATCCAAGCTATTGAGGGCTGATCTGACTTTATTGGGCGCTATTTATGGCATGGAATTATGGCTGATTGACTTTCCTGCTCTAAATCAGTTAACAGATACTTTTCCTTATTTAGATCTTCTAATTTTGGACCAGATCTTCCTTAATTTTAGGCTTTTATTATTTAGAACGTTTTTTAGGGTTTTTCCTATTTTGGATCTGCTATTTTCAGACCAAATCAGTTTTTAATTAGGGTTTTTTTATTTAGTACGTTTTTTAGGTCAAATTTGATTCCTGATATGGTTAGGTATCAATTAGGAGTAGGGGTGTCAATGTTCGACCCAACCCGCGAACACGACACGAACCCGACACGGGTTTTTTCAGGTTAGGGTTGGGCCTTAATGGGTTTGGGTTATAAACGGGTCGACTCGAAAGCGACACGATAAGAAATAGGTCATAAGCGGGTCAACCCGCATAACCCGCAATAGACACGTTTCACACGCCATTTTATTTGTGTCAAACCCGAAATGACCCACTTAACACAACCCATTTAACTCGCATAAAACATCCATAGATTTTTAATTGTTTCAT
>CM066166.1:46444445-46454445 GCA_033629205.1 Lithocarpus polystachyus
TATTCCAATATTGTTTGTTGGGTCTCAAAGCGAGTCTGTTGAGGTTCGCATCAATATAAATGTACGTGCCCTCCTCAAACCCCAATAAATTGTTAGAATATTTTCCTAAACTGTTAAAATTGCCAACATGTCCACTAGAAAAACATAATATAGCAAAAATTACCCATCCATGCTATTAAAATAGCGAAATTGCCATTGAAAAATAAAACAAATTTAAAAAATACCCCTTCCAACTTCATTAGAATTCCTAAAACACCTTCGAAAAATTGATAATTACTTTTAAAAAGACCGCAAAAAACCCGATAAAAACGCATTAATTGTAAAATTACCATGCCAAAATGATTGAAATTGCTAAAATGCCCGTAAAAAACTATGAAAATGCTAAAATGATAGCCAAAAAACAGTTGAAAACTGCTTAATTACCACTAAAAAACAAATGTTACGGCCAAAACCAATTAAATATACAGAAAACACTTATATAAACAGGAAAAATAAATAAAAATCCAACTTCAAAACCAATAAATTTGCAAAAAATACACTTTTCAAAGCCGTTAAAATGGGACAACTGCCCCTTCTAAACCGAAAAAAATTACTAAAATTCTCTTCCAAAACCATTAATCTCGCCAAAAGTCCCGCGGAAAATACATTCACCCTATAACCAAATTCGTTGAAACGGCAAATTTAAATTCTAAAATCTTTAAATTGCGAAGAGATCCCTCCGAAATGATGCGAACCTCAATAGACTCGCTTTGAGACCCAACAAACAATATTGGAATATTACCCAAGAAAGCTAAAACTCAGATTTGATAGAAAACCCAGACCCAACGTTTATAAGAGAAACGCGAACCTAAGGTATAAGTAACAGACCTTGACCCAATGATTATAAAGAATCACGAACCAAAGGTATAAAGTTTGAACGCCACAAGGAAGAATCCTTGATAAGTTCACAGTTCTTGACGAACCAAAGAGAAGAGCAAAGCCTCACCTTTTCTGATTTTTATTCAATAATCCATATCCCCTCTATTACAAGCTGATGAGAATCAACATGCATTCGAGGATCCATTGCAAGTTCCAGTTGGGCCTATTACTAGAGCAAGATCCAAGAAGATCAAAGAAGCACTTAATGGGCTGATTCAAGGGATTTGGGCTGATTCACATTCCAAGCTGGGCCCAAAAGAAGACAAAAGCCTAAAATTAAGGAAAATCTGGTCCAAAATTAGAAGATCCAAAATTGCCCATAAAACCCAGTAAATTGCAAGAATATACCCTCAGTTTTGTTAAAACCGCAAAACAATCAACTAAAATCACGTTGAATCCCTCAAATTCTGAACCCAAAACCATTAAAATTACAAAAACATCACTCCAAAAAGCACAATAAATTGAAAAGTAAATTTTAAAATACAAAAAAATGGGCAAACTGCAACGTTAAGACGCATGAAGTTACGAAAGTACAATTCCCCCAACCATATAAATGTATGTGCCCTCCTAAAACCCCAATAAATTGCTAGAATATTTTCATAAAACTGTTAAAATTGCCAACATGTCCACTTGAAAAACAAAAACAAATTTCAAAAATACCCCACCCAAATTCATTAGAATTCCTAAAACACCGCCGAAAAATTTGATAACTACTTAAAAAAAAACTGCAAAAGACCGGCAAAAACGCAATAATTGTAGAATTACACAGCTAAAATGAGATTGTTAAAATAACCACAAAAAACAATTAAAATTGCCAAAAAAACAGTCAAAAACTTCATCCTAAAAAACTAATGTGACAGCCAAAGGGCCCCTAAAACCAACCAAATTGTGAAAGCCTAGCGAAAAAATTCACTAACACAGTTAAAATTCAATTAAAAACCCGCTAAATTGATAAAATATTAACTCGAAAACAATTGAAATAAACGAGAGCTGTCTCCAAAAAAGCCAATTAAAAAGCTAAAATTTGCCTCCTCCCCACCCCCCCCCCCCCCGGAACCCAATTATATACAGAATACAACTAAATAAAGAGGAAAAAAGAATAAAAATACAACTTTAAAACCCATAAATTGCAAAAATACCCTCCAAAGCGGTTAAAATGGGCGAACTGCCCCTTCTAAACCAAAAAAATTACAAAAATTCTCATCCAACCCCATTAATCTCGCCAAAAGTCCCGCAAAAAATACATTCGCTCTATAACCAAATTCGTTGAAATGGCCAATTTAAATTCAAACTCGTTAAATTGCGGAGAGATCCGCCCGAAAGCATTAGAAGGGCCAAAATTGCCCATAAAACCCAGTAAATTGCAAAAATATACCCTCGGTTTTCTTAAAACCGCAAAACAAACACCTAAAATCACATTGAATCCCTTAAATTCCAAACCCAAAACCATTAAAATTACAAAAACAGCACCCCAAAAAGCACAATAAAATAAAAAGTACATTTTAAAATACAACAAAATGGCCAAACTGCAACGTCAAAATGTATGAAGTTCAGAAGTACTATTCTCCCAACCATATAAATGTGCGTGCCCTCCTCAAACCTTAATAAATTGTTAGAATATTTTCCTAAACTGTTAAAATTGCCAACATGTCCACTAGAAAAACATAATATAGCAAAAATTACCCTTCCATGCTATTAAAATAGCAAAAATGCCATTGAAAAATAAAACAATTTTAAAAAATACCCCCTTCCAACTTCATTAGAATTCCTAAAACACCTCCGAAAAATTGATAATTACTTTTAAAAGACCACAAAAACCCGATAAAAACGCATTAATTGTAAAATTACCTTGCCAAAATGATTGAAATTGCTAAAATGCCCGTAAAAAACTATGAAAATTCTAAAATGAAAGCCAAAAAACAGTTGAACACTGCTTAATTACCGCTAAAAAACAAATGTTACGGCCAAAATTCAACCAACTACCCGCGAAATTGATAAAATATTAACTCGAAAACAATTGAAATAAGCGAGTTGTGATGAGAATCAACAAGCTTTCAAGGATCCGTTGCAAGTTCCAGTTGAGCCAATTACAAGAGCAAGATCCAAGAAGATCAAAGAAGCACTTAATGGGCTGATTCAAGGGATTTGGGCTGATTCACATTCCAAGCTTGGCCCAAAAGAAGATGAAGGCCTAATAAATTTAATCCAAGCTGTTGAGGGCTCATCTGACGTAATTGGGCGTTATTTATGGCAAAGATTTATGGCTGATTGACTTTCCAGCTCTAAATCAATTTAATAGGTTTTTTTCCTAATTTAGATCTTCCAATTTTGAACCAGGTCTTCCTTAATTTTATGGCTTTTATTATTTAGAACGTTTTTTAGGGTTTTTTCCTATTTTGGATCTGCTATTTTCAGATCAAATCAGTTCTTAATTAGGGTTTTATTATTTAGTACGTTTTTTAGGTCAAATTTGATTCCTGATATGGTTAGGTATCAATTAGGAGTTATTTTAGAATATATTTTCTTGTCTGCCAAGTTTTCTGGAGCCTTTAAATAGGCCCCTAATTCTCTGTAAACGTTTTTTGGATGAATTATTGAATAAAAATCAGAAAAGGTGAGGCTTTGCACTTCTCTTTGGTTCTTCAAGAACTGTGAAACTTATCAAGGATACTTCCTTGTGGCGTTCTGATGCGAACCTCAATAGACTCGCTTTGAGACCCAACAAACAATATTGGAATATTGCCCCAGAAAGCTAAAATTCAGATTTTTGATAGAAACCCTGACCCAACGTTTAAGAGAAACGCGAACCAAAGGTATAAGTAAAAGAATCCTTGATAAAGGAATCCTGACCCAATGATTATAAAGGAATCACGAACCAGAGGTATAAAGTTTGAACGCCACAAGGAAGAATCCTTGATAAGTTCACAGTTCTTGAAGAACCAAAGAGAAGAGCAAAGCCTCACCTTTTCTGATTTTTATTCCATAATCCCATTACAAGGAGTGCATGCTATTTATAAGGCATGGCTGAATGAAGAAAACCTAATCCTTCTATTACAAGGAGTGGCTGAATGTAGAAAACCTAATCCTTCTATTACAAGGAGTGACTGAATGTAGAAAACCTAAAAAACGTGCTAAATAATAAAACCCTAAATAAAACCTGATTTGGTCTGAAAATAGCAGATCCAAAATAGGAAAAACCCTAAAAAACGTTCTAAATAATAAAAGCCTAAAATTAAGGAAGATCTGGTCCAAAATTAGAAGATCTAAATTAGGAAAAGTATCTATTAACTGATTTAGATCTGGAAAGTCAATCAGCCATAAATCTTTGCCAAAAATAACGCCCAATCACATCAGATCAGCCCTCAATAGCTTGGATTAAATTTATTAAGCCTTCACCTTCTTTTGGGCCCAGCTTGGAATGTGAATCAGCCCAAATCCCTTGAATCAGCCCATTAAGTGCTTCTTCGATCTTCTTGGATCTTGCTCTAGTAATAGGCCCAACTGGAACTTGCAATGGATCCTCGAATGCATGTTGATTCTCATCACGTTCAAACTTGTACCTTTAGTTCGTGATTCTTTTATAATCATTGGGTCAAGGTTCTTTTACTTATACCTTTGGTTCGCATTTCTCTTATAAACGTTGGGTCAGGGTTTCTATCTAATCTGAATTTTAGCTTTCTGGGGCAATATTCCAATATTGTTTGTTGGGTCTCAAAAGCGAGTCTGTTGAGGTTCGCATCAAGTTGTCTCCAAAAAAGCCCATTAAAAAGCTAAAATTTGCCTCCTCCCCCCCCCCCCCCCGGAAAACCAATTAAATATACAGAAAACACTTATATAAAGAGGAAAAAAAAATAAAATCCCAACTTCAAAACCAATAAATTTGCAAAAAATACACTTTTCAAAGCCGTTAAAATGGGAGAACTGCCAAAATTACTAAAATTCTCTTCCAAAACCATTAATCTCGCCAAAAGTCCCGCAGAAAATACATTCACCCTATAACCAAATTCGTTGAAACGGCAAATTTAAATTCTAAAATCGTTAAATTGCGAAGAGATCCCTCCGAAAGCATTAAAAGGGCCAAAATTGCCCATAAAACCCAGTAAATTGCAAGAATATACCCTCAGTTTTGTTAAAACCGCAAAACAATCAACTAAAATCACATTGAATCCCATAAATTCCGAGCCCAAAACCATTAAAATTACAAAACCATCACTCCAAAATGCACAATAATTGAAAAGGAAATTTTAAAATACAAAAAAATGGGCAAACTGCAACGTTAAGACGCATGAAGTTACGAAAGTACAATTCCCCCAACCATATAAAATGTATGTGCCCTCCTAAAACCCAATAAATTGCTAGAATATTTTCATAAAACTGTTAAAATTGCCAACATGTCCACTTGAAGCCCATTATATAGCAAAAATAACCCTTCCAAACTATTAAAGAGCAAAATTGCCGTTGAAAAACAAAACAAATTTCAAAAATACCCCACCTAAAAAACTAATGTGACAGCCAAAGGGCCCCTAAAACCAACCAAATTGTGAAAGCCTAGCGAAAAAATTCACTAACACAGTAAAAATTCAACCAAAAACCCGCTAAATTGATAAAATATTAACTCGAAAACAATTGAAATAAACGAGTTTTCCCCAAAAAAGCCAATTAAAAAGCTAAAATTTGCCTCCTCCCCACCCCCCCCTCCCCCGGAAATCCAATTATGTAGAATACAACTAAATAAAGAGGAAAAAAGAATAAAAATACAACTCTAAAACCCAAAAATTTGCAAAAATACCCTCCAAAGCGGTTAAAATGGGCGAACTGCCCCATCTAAACCGAAAAAATTACAAAAATTCTCATCCAACCCCATTAATCTCGCCAAAAGTCCCGCGAAAAATACATTAACTCTATAACAAAATTCGTTGAAATGGCCAATTTAAATTCAAAACTCGTTAAATTGCGGAGGGATCCGCCCGGAAGCATTAGAAGGGCCAAAATTGCCCATAAAACCCAGTAAATTGCAAAAATATACCCTCGGTTTTCTTAAAACCGCAAAACAAACACCTAAAATCACATTGAATCCCTTAAATTCCAAACCCAAAACCATTAAAATTACAAAAACATCACTCCAAAAAGCACAATAAATTAAAAAGTACATTTTAAAATACAACAAAATGGCCAAACTGGAACGTCAAAACGTATGAAGTTCGGAAGTACTATTCTCCCAACCATATAAATGTACGTGCCCTCCTCAAACCCCAATAAATTTGTTAGAATATTTTCCTAAACTGTTAAAATTGCCAACATGTCCACTAGAAAAACATAATATAGCAAAAATTACCCTTCCATGCTATTAAAATAGCAAAATTGCCATTGAAAAATAAAACAAATTTAAAAAATACCCCCTTCCAACTTCATCAGAATTCCTAAAACACCTCCGAAAAATTGATAATTACTTTTAAAAAGACCGCAAAAACCCGATAGAAACGCATAAATTGTAAAATTGCAATGCCAAAATGATTGAAATTGCTAAAATGCCCGTAAAAATCTATGAAAATTCTAAAATGATAGCCAAAAAACAATTGAAAACTGCTTAATTACCGCTAAAAAACAAATGTTACGGCCAAAATTCAACCAACTACCCGCGAAATTGATAAAATATTAACTCGAAAACAATTGAAATAAGCGAGTTGTCTCCAAAAAAGCCCATTAAAAAGCTAAAATTTGCCTCTTCCCCCCCCCCCCCCCGGAAAACCAATTAAATATACAGAAAACACTTATATAAACAGGAAAAAAAAATAAAAATCCAACTTCAAAACCAATAAATTTGCAAAAAATACACTTTTCAAAGCCGTTAAAATGGGAGAACTGCCCCTTCTAAACCGAAAAAATTACTAAAATTCTCTTCCAAAACCATTAATCTCGCCAAAAGTCCTATGGAAAATACATTCACCCTATAACCAAATTCGTTGAAACGGCAAATTTAAATTCTAATATCGTTAAATTGCGAAGAGATCCCTCCGAAAGCATTAAAAGGGCCAAAATTGCCCATAAAACCCAGTAAATTGCAAGAATATACCCTCAGTTTTGTTAAAACCGCAAAACAATCAACTAAAATCACGTTGAATCCCATAAATTCCGAACCCAAAACCATTAAAATTACAAAAACATCACTCCAAAAAGCACAATAAATTGAAAAGTAAATTTTAAAATACAAAAAAATGGGCAAACTGCAACGTTAAGACGCATGAAGTTACGAAAGTACAATTCCCCCAACCATATAAATGTATGTGCCCTCCTAAAACCCCAATAAATTGCTAGAATATTTTCATAAAACTGTTAAAATTGCCAACATGTCCACTTGAAGCCCATTATATAGCAAAAATAACCCTTCCAAACTATTAAAAGAGCAAAATTGCCGTTGAAAAACAAAACAAATTTCAATAATACCCCACCCAAATTCATTAGAATACCTAAAACACCTCCGAAAAATTGATAACTACTTCAAAAAAAACTGCAAAAGACCGGCAAAAACGCAATAATTGTAAAAAATTACACAGCTAAAATGAGTGAGATTGTTAAAATAACCATAAAAAACAATTAAAATTGCCAAAAAACAGTCAAAAACTTTCATAATTAACCCTAAAAAACTAATGTGACAGCCAAAGGGCCCCTAAAACCAACCAAATTGTGAAAGCCTAGCGAAAAAATTCACGAACACAGTAAAAATTCAACCAAAAACCCGCTAAATTGATAAAATATTAACTCGAAAACAATTGAAATAAACGAGTTGTCCCAAAAAAGCAATTAAAAAGCTAAAATTTGCCTCCTCCCCCCCCCCCCCCCCCGGAAAACCAATTATATACAGAATACAACTAAATAAAGAGGAAAAAAGAATAAAAATACAACTTTAAAACCCAAAAATTTGCAAAAATACCCTCCAAAGCGGTTAAAATGGGCGAACTGCCCCTTCTAAACCGAAAAAATTACAAAAATTCTCATCCAACCCATTAATCTTGCCAAAAGTCCCGCGAAAAATACATTTACTCTATATCAAAATTCGTTGAAATGGCCAATTTAAATTCAAAACTCGTTAAATTGCGGAGAGATCCGCCCGAAAGCATTAGAAGGGCCAAAATTGCCCATAAAACCCAGTAAATTGCAAAAATATACCCTCGGTTTTCTTAAAACCGCAAAACAAACACTTAGAATCACATTCAATCCCTTAAATTCCAAACCCAAAACCATTAAAATTACAAAAACATCACTCCAAAAAGCACAATAAATTAAAAAGTACATTTTAAAATACAACAAAATGGCCAAACTGCAACGTCAAAACGTAAGAAGTTCGGAAGTACTATTCTCCCAACCATATAAATGTGCGTGCCCTCCTCAAACCCCAATAAATTGTAAGAATATTTTCCTAAACTGTTAAAATTGCCAACATGTCCACTAGAAAAACATAATATAGCAAAAATTACCCTTCCATGCTATTAAAATAGCGAAATTGCCAGTGAAAAATAAAACAAATTTAAAAAATACCCCCTTCCAACTTCATCAGAATTCCTAAAACACCTCCGAAAAATTGATAAATTACTTTTAAAAAGACCGCAAAAACCCGATAAAAACGCATTAATTGTAAAATTACCTTGCCAAAATGATTGAAATTGCTAAAATGCCCGTAAAAAACTATGAAAATTCTAAAATGATAGCCAAAAAACAGTTGAAAACTGCTTAATTACCGCTAAAAAACAAATGTTACGGCCAAAATTCAACCAACTACCCGCGAAATTGATAAAATATTAACTCGAAAACAATTGAAATAAGCGAGTTGTCTCAAAAAAAGCCCATTAAAAAGCTAAAATTTGCCTCCTCCCCCCCCCCCCCCCCCCGGAAAACCAATTAAATATACAGAAAACACTTATATAAACAGGAAAAAAAAAATAAAAATCCAACTTCAAAACCAATAAATTTGCAAAAAATACACTTTTCAAAGCCGTTAAAATGGGAGAACTGCCCCTTCTAAACCGAAAAAATTACTAAAATTCTCTTCCAAAACCATTAATCTCGCCAAAAGTCCCGCGGAAAATACATTCACCCTATAACCAAATTCGTTGAAATGGCCAATTTAAATTCGAAACTCATTAAATTGCGAAGAGATCCCTCCGAAAGCATTAAAAGGGCCAAAATTGCCCATAAAACCCAGTAAATTGCAAGAATACACCCTCAGTTTTGTTAAAACCGCAAAACAATCAACTAAAATCACAATGAATCCCTTAAATTCCGAACCCAAAACCATTAAAATTACAAAAACATCACTCCAAAAAGCACAATAAATTGAAAAGTAAATTTTAAAATACAAAAAAATTTGCAAACTGAAACGTTAAGACGCATGAAGTTACGAAAGTACAATTCCCCCAACCATATAAATGTATGTGCCCTCCTAAAACCCCAATAAATTGCTAGAATATTTTCATAAAACTGTTAAAATTGCCAACATGTCCACTTGAAGCCCATTATATAGCAAAAATAACCCTTCCAAACTATTAAAAGGGCAAAATTGCCGTTGAAAAACAAAACAAATTTCAAAAATACCCCACCCAAATTCATTAGAATCCCTAAAACACCTCCGAAAAATTGGTAACTACTTAAAAAAAAAACTACAAAAGACCGGCAAAAACGCAATAATTGTAAAATTACACAGCTAAGATGATTGAGATTGTTAAAATAACCACAAAAAACAATTAAGATTGCCAAAAAACAGTCAAAAACTTCATAATTAACCCTAAAGAACTAATGTGACAGCCAAAGGGCCCCTAAAACCAAAGAAATTGAGAAAGCCTAGCGAAAAAATTCACTAACACAGTAAAAATTCAACCAAAAACCCGCTAAATTGATAAAATATTAACTAGAAAACAATTGAAATAAACGAGTTGTCCCCAAAAAAGCCAATTAAAAAGCTAAAATTTGCCTCCTCCCCACCCCCCCCCCCCCTCGGAAAACCAATTATATACAGAATACAACTAAATAAGGAGGTAAAAAGAATAAAAATACAACTTTAAAACCCATAAATTTGCAAAAATACCCT
>CM066166.1:46461945-46469445 GCA_033629205.1 Lithocarpus polystachyus
ACACAAGACAGATGTTTGACATGCTCATCTAAGTTCTTGCTATATACCAAAATATCATCAAAATAGACCACAACAAATCTGCCTATAAACTCACGCAATGCATGGTTCATTAACCTCATGAATGTACTTGGTGCATTAGGCACATGATCCATGCAATTCATCCAACATGTCATCTAGCCTAGGGATGGGATGTCTATACTTTACCGTAATATTGTTGATAGCCCTGCAATCAACACACATCCTTCAAGTTCCATCCTTCTTAGGCACAAGCAGCACCGGCACCGCGCATGGGCTCATGCTTTCTCTCACATGTCCTTTGGTCAGCAACTCCTCAACTTGCCTTTGAAGTTCCTTTGTTTCCTCCGGATTACTCCTATAGGCTGGTCGGTTAGGAATTGTTGCACCTGGCACAAAATCAATTTGATGCTCTATTCCTCTAATAGGTGGCAATCCACTAGGTACATCATTAGGAAACACATCCTCATATTCCTGCAACAAAGAAACAACAACACTAGGCAAAGATTCGTCAAGTTCGTTAGTATTAAAACAGACTTCTTTGTACAAGAGTACAAATATAGGCTGGTTTGTATAAAAAGCACTCTTGACATCACTCGCCTTAGCATAAAAACTCCCTTGTTTTCTTGTTTTTCTCTCATTTTTTTCACTCTCTATTTTCTTTTCAATCTCTCTTTTGTTTTCACTCTCTTTTTTCTGCTCACTCTCTTTTTTTCTTTCATTCTCCTTCTCATCATCTTTTTTTAAACTCTCAATCTCACAATTTTTTTTCAAGTCATTCTCTCTTTTCAGTTTCATTTGATCCTCATAGACTTGACTTGGAGTCAACGGTACAAGAGTAATGGGTTTATTGTCTTTTACAAAAGAATACCTATTCTTGAACCCATCATGATTGACCTTTCTGTCAAATTGCCATGGCCTTCCCAATAAAATGTGACCCGCATGCATTGGAACAACATCACAAAGTACTTCATCTTTGTATCTCCCAATTGAAAAAGAAACCAGTACTTGCCTATTTACCTTAACCTCCCCACAATCATTCAACCACTGCAATTTATATGGTCTAGGGTGTTTTATGGTAGGTAAATTCAATTTTTCAACTAAAGTAGTACTAGCCACATTAGTACAGCTTCCCCCATCAATAATCATACTACATACCTTGCTGTTGACGTGGCATCTAGTATGAAAAATGTTCTCCCTTTGTTGTTCCATATCATCCTCTTTGACTTGGGCACTTAAAGCACGCCTAGTCACAAGTGCCTCACTCTCCACTGGATACTCCACATCATCGTCACAAGCATCCTCAAGTGATGGAATTAGGTCATCATCTCCCTCACTTTCAGTTTCCACCTCTCCATCAATACGTGCAATCATGGTCCTCTTATTTGGGCATTGTGAAGCAATATGACCTACTCCCAAACAACGAAAACACTTAATATCACGATTACGAGTTTGGGATTCGTTTTTACCTCTGTTGATAATGGGACCTTCATCTCTCCTTTTTGGTGGTTCGGTTTTGGACTTGAAAACAACCCCTTCATCTTTCCTCCCATTTGATCTCCATGAAGCAGAGGAGCCCGGATTTTGAAATGACCGAGTTCCTTTCCTTTTGAGCTGTCGTTCCACCTTTATTGCCATATGCACCATGTCCTCCAACTCCACGTAGTGCTGCAACTCCACCACATTGGCAATGTCCCGATTCAGCCCATTCAGAAACCTTGCCATGGTAGCTTCTCTATCCTGACTACATTAGCTCGAATCATGGCAATCTCCATCTCCTTGTGGTAGTCATCCACACTCCTATAGCCTTGTGTAAGAGTCTGTAATTTTTGATACAAGTCCCTATAGTAGTGACTAGGGATAAATCGCCTCCTCATGGTGGCCTTCATTTGCTCCCATGTCTGAATAGGCCTCTCATGGTTTCTCCTTCTGTTCATCACAAGTTGATCCCACCATATAATAGCATAGTCAGTAAACTCAATCACAGCTAGTTTTACCTTTTTCTCCTCGGAGTAATTGTGGCACTCAAAGATGAATTCCTCCTTCTTCTCCCACTCCAAGTACGCTTCTGGATCATTCTTCCCTTGGAATGATGGTATCTTCATTTTTATGTTTCCTAGGCTTCTGTCAGTCCCATCTTGCCATCTTGGATCTCTTCGGAATCCTCTACCACGCCTATCGCCCCTTCGCGCAAACCTGCCCTCATTGTTCCACGAAACTTGATCCTCTTCATCTTCAAACTCATCCTCATGGTAGTCATTAGAATCATACACGCGCGCATGTCTTTCTTGCTTTCTAGCATTAGGGCCTCTTTGGGGGTGCTCTTCACGCAAGTTAGCAATAACAGTATCTTGCTTGTCCAACCGATCCCGAATCTCATTAAATACAACGTTCATGCGCTCAAATTGTTGTTGCACAAACATGATAGATGACTCCTCTCCTCCTTCCTTATTTGATGTTTCACCCCTGCAAGACATACTTTTAAAACTACAGAAAAATGTTAGAACAAAAAAAATTCCTCACAACACTCCCTCACGTGTTTGCACTCAGATTATGTCACTCCCACTCGTGTTTCACTCTTAAATAGGCTTTTTCCCGATATTAATCTCACACTCTCTTGCCTTTTTCCACTCGTAGCTTCCCCTTTTCAGTTCTGCAATAAACTAATAAACCTGATCAAGAAATTCAACTTGTAGTATTGAAACAAATACCAATGGCAAGAAAATATGGCAGAGAAACAAATCAAAGAAAAAAAAGGACATAAGAAAACAATATTTTGGGTCTGGGAGAACTGAAACTAAAATAAACTTTTTTTTTTTTTTTTTTTTTGCAGTCTTTTTTTTTTTTTTTCTCTCTCTCTTTTCTGCAGATTTTTTTTTTTTTTTTTTCACGTTTTTTTTTTTTTTTTTTTTTTTTTTTTTTTTTTGAACTCAGTTCACAGTTTTAACCTAGTGCACCTCACAGAATAAGAACGAAGAACAAAGAACAGAAACGAAACAAGATAACTGAAAACAAAAGAAAAAAGGATAGAAAACTGATTTTAGAACCTGAGCTCTGATACCAAATGATGCGAACCTCAATAGACTCGCTTTGAGACCAACAAACAATATTGGAATATTGCCCAAGAAAGCTAAAATTCAGATTTTTGATAGAAACCCTGACCCAACGTTTATAAGAGAAACGCGAACCAAAGGTATAAGTAACAGACCTTGACCCAATATGATTATAAAGAATAACAAACCAAAGGTATAAGTTTGAACGCCACAAGGAAGAATCCTTGATAAGTTCACAGTTCTTGAAGAACCAAAGAGAAGAGCAAAGCCTCACATTTTCTGATTTTTATTCAATAATTCCATCCCATTACAAGGAGTGCATGCTATTATTTATAAGGCATGGCTGAATGAAGAAAACCTAATCCTTCTATTACAAGGAGTGGCTGAATGTAGAAAACCTAATCCTTCTATTACAAGGAGTGGCTGAATGTAGAAAACCTAAAAAACGTGCTAAATAATAAAACCCTAAATAAAACCTGATTTGGTCTGAAAATAGCAGATCCAAAATAGGAAAAACCCTAAAAAACGTTCTAAATAATAAAAGCCTAAAATTAAGGAAGATCTGGTCCAAAATTAGAAGATCTAAATTAGGAAAAGTATCAATTAACTGATTTAGATCTGGAAAGTCAATCAGCCATAAATCTTTGCCAAAAATAAACGCCCAATCACATCAGATCAGCCCTCAATAGCTTGGATTAAATTTATTAAGCCATCATCTTCTTTTGGGCCCAGCTTGGAATGTGAATCAGCCCAAATCCCTTGAATCAGCCCATTAAGTGCTTCTTTGATCTTCTTGGATCTTGCACTAGTAATAGGCCCAACTGGAACTTGCAATGGATCCTCGAATGCATGTTGATTCTCATCAAAAATAAAACAAATTCAAAAAATACCCCTTCCAACTTCATTAGAATTCCTAAAACACCTCCGGAAAATTGATAATTACTTTTAAAAAGAGCGCAAAAACCCGATAAAAACGCATTAATTGTAAAATTACCTTGCCAAAATGATTGAAATTTCTAAAATGCCCGTAAAAAACTATGAAAATTCTAAAGTGATAGCCAAAAAACAGTTGAAAACTGCTTAATTACTTCTAAAAAAACAAATGTTACGGCCAAAATTCAACCAAATACCCGCTAAATTGATAAAATATTAACTCGAAAACAATTGAAATAAGCGAGTTGTCTCCAAAAAAGCCCATTAAAAAGCTAAAATTTGCCTCTTCCCCCCCCCCCCCCCCCCCCGGAAAACCAATTAAATATACAGAAAACACTTATATAAACAGGAAAAATAAATAAAAATCCAACTTCAAAACCAATAAATTTGCAAAAAATACACTTTCCAAAGCCGTTAAAATGGGAGAACTGCCCCTTCTAAACCGGAAAAAATTACTAAAATTCTCTTCCAAAACCATTAATCTCGCCAAAAGTCCCGCGGAAAATACATTCACCCTATAACCAAATTCGTTGAAACGGCAAATTTAAATTCTAATATCGTTAAATTGCGAAGAGAACCCTCCGAAAGCATTAAAAGGGCCAAAATTGCCCATAAAACCCAGTAAATTGCAAAAATATACCCTCAGTTTTGTTAAAATCGCAAAACAATCAACTAAAATCACATTGAATCCCTTAAATTCCGAACCCAAAACCATTAAAATTACAAAAACATCACTCCAAAATGCACAACAAATTGAAAAGTAAATTTTAAAATACAAAAAAATGGGCAAACTGCAACGTTAAGAAGCATGAAGTTACGAAAGTACAATTCCCCCAACCATATAAATGTATGTGCCCTCCTAAAACCCCAATAAATTGCTAGAATATTTTCATAAAACTGTTAAAATTGCCAACATGTCCACTTGAAGCCCATTATATAGCAAAAATAACCCTTCCAAACTATTAAAAGAGCAAAATTGCCGTTGAAAAACAAAACAAATTTCAAAAATACCCCACCCAAATTCATTAGAATACCTAAAACACGTCCGAAAAATTGATAACTACTTCAAAAAAAAAACTGCAAAAGACCGGCAAAAACGCGATAATTGTAAAATTACACAGCTAAAATGATTGAGATTGTTAAAATAACCATAAAAAAACAATTAAAATTGCCAAAAAACAGTCAAAAACTTCATAATTAACCCTAAAAAACTAATGTGACAGCCAATGGGCCCCTAAAACCAACCAAATTGTGAAAGCCTAGCAAAAAAATTCACTAACACAGTAAAAATTCAACCAAAAACCCGCTAAATTGATAAAATATTAACTCGAAAACAATTGAAATAAACGAGTTTTCCCCAAAAAAGCCAATTAAAAAGCTAAAATTTGCCTCCTCTCCCCCCCCCCCCCCCCCCCCCCCGGAAATCCAATTATATACAGAATACAACTAAATAAAGAGGAAAAAAGAATAAAAATACAACTTTAAAACCAAAAAATTTGCAAAAATACCCTCCAAAGCGGTTAAAATGGGCGAACTGCCCCTTCTAAACCGAAAAAATTACAAAAATTCTCATCCAACCCCATTAATCTCGCCAAAAGTCCCGCGAAAAATACATTTACTCTATAACAAAATTCGTCGAAATGGCCAATTTAAATTCAAAACTCGTTAAATTGCGGAGAGATCCGCCCGAAAGCATTAGAAGGGCCAAAATTGCCCATAAAACCCAGTAAATTGCAAAAATATACCCTCGGTTTTCTTAAAACCGCAAAACAAACACCTAAAATCACATTGAATCCCTTAAATTCCAAACCCAAAACCATTAAAATTACAAAAACATCATTCCAAAAAGCACAATAAATTAAAAAGTACATTTTAAAATACAACAAAATGGCCAAACTGCAACGTCAAAACGTATGAAGTTCGGAAGTACTATTCTCCCAACCATATAAATGTGCGTGCCCTCCTCAAACCCCAATAAATTGTTAGAATATTTTCCTAAACTGTTAAAATTGCCAACATGTCCACTAGAAAAACATAATAAAGCAAAAATTACCCTTCCATGCTATTAAAATAGCGAAATTGCCATTGAAAAATAAAACAAATTTAAAAAATACCCCCTTCCAACTTCATCAGAATTCCTAAAACACCTCCGAAAATTTGATAATTACTTTTAAAAAGACCGCAAAAACCCGATAAAAACGCATTAATTGTGAAATTACCTAGCCAAAAGGATTGAAATTGCTAAAATGCCCGTAAAAAACTATGAAAATTCTAAAATGATAGCCAAAAAACAGTTGAAAACTGCTTAATTACCGCTAAAAAACAAATGTTACGGCAGAAATTCAACCAACTACCCGCGAAATTGATAAAATATTAACTCGAAAACAATTGAAATAAGCGAGTTGTCTCCAAAAAAGCCCATTAAAAAGCTAAAATTTGCCTCCTCCCCCCCCCCCCCCCGGAAAACCAGTTAAATATACAGAAAACACTTATATAAACAGGAAAAAATAAATAAAAATCCAACTTCAAAACCAATAAATTTGCAAAAAATACACTTTTCAATGCCGTTAAAATGGGAGAACCGCCCCTTCTAAACCGAAAAAATTACTAAAATTCTCTTCCAAAACCATTAATCTCGCCAAAAGTCCCGTGGAAAATACATTCACCCTATAACCAAATTCGTTGAAATGGCCAATTTAAGTTTTGTTAAAACCGCAAAACAATCAACTAAAATCACATTGAATCCCTTAATTTCCGAACCCAAAACCATTAAAATTGCAAAAACATCACTCCAAAAAGCACAATAAATTAAAAAGTACATTTTAAAATACAACAAAATGGCCAAACTGCAACGTCAAAACGTATGAAGTTCGGAAGTACTATTCTCCCAACCATATAAATGTGCGTGCCCTCCTCAATCCCCAATAAATTGTTAGAATATTTTCCTAAACTGTTAAAATTGCCAACATGTCCACTAGAAAAACATAATATAGCAAAAATTACCCTTCCATGCTATTAAAATAGCGAAATTGCCATTGAAAAATAAAACAAATTTAAAAAATACCCCTTCCAACTTCATTAGAATTCCTAAAACACCTCCGGAAAATTGATAATTACTTTTAAAAAGAGCGCAAAAACCCGATAAAAACGCATTAATTGTAAAATTACCTTGCCAAAATGATTGAAATTGCTAAAATGCCCGTAAAAATGATGCGAACCTCAATAGACTCGCTTTGAGACCCAACAAACAATATTGGAATATTACCCAAGAAAGCTAAAATTCAGATTTGATAGAAAACCCAGACCCAACGTTTATAAGAGAAACGCGAACCTAAGGTATAAGTAACAGACCTTGACCCAATGATTATAAAGAATCACGAACCAAAGGTATAAAGTTTGAACGCCACAAGGAAGAATCCTTGATAAGTTCACAGTTCTTGACGAACCAAAGAGAAGAGCAAAGCCTCACCTTTTCTGATTTTTATTCAATAATTCATCC
>CM066166.1:46484445-46486975 GCA_033629205.1 Lithocarpus polystachyus
ACCTAATCCTTCTATTACAAGCAGTGGCTGAATGTAGAAAACCTAAAAAACGTGCTAAATAATAAAACCCTAAATAAAACCTGATTTGGTCGGAAAATAGCAGATCCAAAATAGGAAAAACCCTAAAAAACGTTCTAAATAATAAAGCCTAAAATTAAGGAAGATCTGGTCCAGAATTAGAAGATCTAAATTAGGAAAAGTATCTATTAACTGATTTAGAGCTGGAAAGTCAATCAGCCATAAATCTTTGTCAAAAATAACGCCCAATCACATCAGATCAGCCCTCAATAGCTTGGATTAAATTTATTAAGCCTTCATCTTCTTTTGGCCCCAGCTTGGAATGTGAATCAGCCCAAATCCCTTGAATCAGCCCATTAAGTGCTTCTTTGATCTTCTTGGATCTTGCTCTAGTAATAGGCCCAACTGGAACTTGCAATGGATCCTCGAATGCATGTTGATTCTTATCAAAAAAACTATGAAAATTCTAAAATGATAGCCAAAAAACAGTTGTGATGAGAATCAACATGCATTCGAGGATCCATTGCAAGTTCCAGTTGGGCCTATTACTAGAGCAAGATCCAAGAAGATCAAAGAAGCACTTAATGGGCTGATTCACATTCCAAGCTGGGCCCAAAAGAAGATGAAGGCTTAATAAATTTAATCCAAGCTATTGAGGGCTGATGTGATGTGATTGGGCGTTATTTTTGGCAAAGATTTATGGCTGATTGACTTTCCAGATCTAAATCAGTTAATAGATACTTTTCCTAATTTAGATCTAATGATGCGAACCTCAATAGACTCGCTTTGAGACCCAACAAACAATATTGGAATATTGCCCAAGAAAGCTAAAATTCAGATTTTTGATAGAAACCCTGACCCAACGTTTATAAGAGAAACGCGAACCAAAGGTATAAGTAACAGACCCTTGACCCAATGATTATAAAGGAATCACGAACCAAAGGTATAAGTTTGAACGCCACAAGGAAGAATCCTTGATAAGTTCACAGTTCTTGAAGAACCAAAGAGAAGAGCAAAGCCTCACCTTTTCTGATTTTTATTCAATAATTCCATCCCATTACAAGGAGTGCATGCTATTATTTATAAGGCATGGCTGAATGAAGAAAACCTAATCCTTCTATTACAAGGAGTGGCTGAATGTAGAAAACCTAATCCTTCTATTACAAGGAGTGGCTGAATGTAGAAAACCTAAAAAACGTGCTAAATAATAAAACCCTAAATAAAACCTGATTTGGTCTGAAAATAGCAGATCCAAAATAGGAAAAACCCTAAAAAACGTTCTAAATAATAAAAGCCTAAAATTAAGGAAGATCTGGTCCAAAATTAGAAGATCTAAATTAGGAAAAGTATCTATTAACTGATTTAGATCTGGAAAGTCAATCAGCCATAAATCTTTGCCAAAAATAACGCCCAATCACATCAGATCAGCCCTCAATAGCTTGGATTAAATTTATTAAGCCCTCAATCTTCTTTTGGGCCCAGCTTGGAATGTGAATCAGCCCAAATCCCTTGAATCAGCCCATTAAGTGCTTCTTTGATCTTCTTGGATCTTGCACTAGTAATAGGCCCAACTGGAACTTGCAATGGATCCTCGAATGCATGTTGATTCTCATCAAAAATAAAACAAATTCAAAAAATACCCCTTCCAACTTCATTAGAATTCCTAAAACACCTCCGGAAAATTGATAATTACTTTTAAAAAGAGCGCAAAAACCCGATAAAAACGCATTAATTGTAAAATTACCTTGCCAAAATGATTGAAATTTCTAAAATGCCCGTAAAAAACTATGAAAATTCTAAAGTGATAGCCAAAAAACAGTTGAAAACTGCTTAATTACTTCTAAAAAAACAAATGTTACGGCCAAAATTCAACCAAATACCCGCTAAATTGATAAAATATTAACTCGAAAACAATTGAAATAAGCGAGTTGTCTCCAAAAAAGCCCATTAAAAAGCTAAAATTTGCCTCTTCCCCCCCCCCCCCCCCCCCCCGGAAAACCAATTAAATATACAGAAAACACTTATATAAACAGGAAAAATAAATAAAAATCCAACTTCAAAACCAATAAATTTGCAAAAAATACACTTTCCAAAGCCGTTAAAATGGGAGAACTGCCCCTTCTAAACCGGAAAAAATTACTAAAATTCTCTTCCAAAACCATTAATCTCGCCAAAAGTCCCGCGGAAAATACATTCACCCTATAACCAAATTCGTTGAAACGGCAAATTTAAATTCTAATATCGTTAAATTGCGAAGAGAACCCTCCGAAAGCATTAAAAGGGCCAAAATTGCCCATAAAACCCAGTAAATTGCAAAACTATACCCTCAGTTTTGTTAAAATCGCAAAACAATCAACTAAAATCACATTGAATCCCTTAAATTCCGAACCCAAAACCATTAAAATTACAAAAACATCACTCCAAAATGCACAACAAATTGAAAAGTAAATTTTAAAATACAAAAAAATGGGCAAACTGCAACGTTAAGAAGCATGAAGTTACGAAAGTACAA
>CM066166.1:46487475-46554975 GCA_033629205.1 Lithocarpus polystachyus
CCCAAAAAATGACCAAAATACCCCTGAAACATAAAAATTACCAAAATAATTCCCGAAACCTAAAAGTAACCAAAATACTCTCGAAACCAAAAAAATTACCAGAATACCTCCGAAACCCAAGAAATGACCAAAACAGCCCCGAAACCCAAAAAATGACCAAAATACCCCTGAAACATAAAAATTACCGAAACCTAAAAGTAACCAAAATACTCTCGAAACCAAAAAAATTACTAGAATACCTCCGAAACCCAAGAAATGACCAAAACAGCCCCGAAACCCAAAAAATGACCAAAATACCCTCGAAACATAAAAACTACCAAAATAATCTCCGAAACCAAAAAGTAACAAAAATACTCTCGAAACCAAAAAAATTACCAGAATACCTCCGAAACCAAAGAAATGACCAAAACAGCCCCGAAACCCAAAAAATGACCAAAATACCCCTGAAACATAAAAATTACCAAAATAATTCCCGAAACCTAAAAGTAACCAAAATACTCTCGAAACCAAAAAAATTACCAGAATACCTCCGAAACCCAAGAAATGACCAAAACAGCCCCGAAACCAAAAAAATGACCAAAATACCCCTGAAACATAAAAATTTCCAAAATAATTCCCGAAACCTAAAAGTAACCAAAATACTCTCGAAACCAAAAAAATTACCAGAATACCTCTGAAACCCAAGAAAGGACCAAAACAGCCCCGAGACCCAAAAAATGACCAAAATATCACTGAAAAAGCAAAATTACCAAAATAATTCCCGAAACCTAAAAGTTACCAAAATACTCTCGAAACCAAAAAAATTACCAGAATATCTCTGAAACCCAAGAAAGGACCAAAACAGCCCCGAGACCCAAAAAATGACCAAAATATCTCTGAAAAATAAAAATTACCAAAATAATTCCCGAAACCTAAAAGTTACCAAAATACTCTCAAACCAAAAAAATTACCAGAATATCTCTGAAACCCAAGAAAGGACCAAAACAGCCCCGAAACCCAAAAAATGACCAAAATACCCTCGAAACATAAAAATTACCAAAATAATCCCCGAAACCTAAAGTAACCAAAATACTCTCGAAACCAAAAAAATTACCGGAATACCTCCGAAACCCAAGTAATGAGCAAAACAGCCCCGAAACCCAAAAAATGACCAAAATACCCCTGAAACATAAAAACTACCAAAATGATTCCCGAAACCTAAAAGTAACCAAAATACTCTCGAAACCAAAAAATTACCAGAACACCTCTGAAACCCAAGAAAGGACCAAAACAGCCCCGAAACCCAAAAATGACCAAAATACCCCTGAAAAATAAAAATTACCAAAATAATTCCTGAAACCAAAAAGTTACCAAAATACTCTCGAAACCAAAAAAATTACCAGAATACCTCCGAAACCCAAGAAATGACCAAAACAGCCCCGAAACCCAAAAAATGACCAAAATACCCCTGAAACATAAAATTACCAAAATAATTCCCGAAACTTAAAACTAACCAAAATACTCTCGAAACCAAAAAAATTACCAGAATACCTCTGAAACCCAAGGAATGACCAAAACAGCCCGGAAACCCAAAAAATGACCAAAATACCACCGAAACATAAAAATTTCCAAAATAATTCCCGAAACCTAAAAGTAACCGAAATACTCTAGAAACCAAAAAAATTACCAGAATACCTCTGAAACCCAAGAAATGACCAAAACAGCCCCGAAACCCAAAAAATGACCAAAATACCCCAGAAACAAAAAATTACCAAAATAATTCCCAAAACCTAAAAGTAACCAAAATACTCTCGAAAGAAAAAAATTACCAGAATACCTCTGAAACCCAAGAAAGGACCAAAACAGCACCGAAACCCAAAAAATGACCAAAATACCCCTGAAAAATAAAAATTACCAAAATAATTCCCGAAACCTAAAAGTTACAAAAATACTCTCGAACCAAAAAAATTACCAGAATACCTCTGAAACCCAAGGAATGACCAAAACAGCCCCGAAACCCAAAAAATGACCAAAATACCCTCGAAACATAAAAATTAACAAAATAATCTACGAAACCTAAAAGTAACAAAATACTCTCGAAACCAAAAAAATTACCAGAATTCCTCCGAAACCAAAGAAATGACCAAAACAGCCCCGAAACCGAAAAAATGACCAAAATACCCTCGAAACATAAAAATTACCAAAATAATCCCCGAAACCTAAAAGTAACCAAAATACTCTCGAAACCAAAAAAATTACCAGAATACCTCTGAAACCCAAGAAAGGACCAAAACAGCCTCGAGACCCAAAAAATGACCAAAATATCTCTGAAAAATAAAAATTACCAAAATAATTCCCGAAACCTAAAAGTTTCCAAAATACTCTCGAAACCAAAAAAATTACCAAAATATCTCTGAAACCAAAGAAAGGACCAAAACCGCCCCGAAACCCAAAAATTGACCAAAATACCCTCGAAACATAAAAATTACCAAAATAATCCCCGAAACCTAAAAGTAACCAAAATACTCTCGAAACCAAAAAAATTACCGGAATACCTCCGAAACCCAAGTAATGAGCAAAACAGCCCCGAAACCCAAAAAATGACCAAAATACCCCTGAAACATAAAAATTACCAAAATGATTCCCGAAACCTAAAAGTAACCAAAATACTCTCGAAACCAAAAAATTACCAGAATACCTCTGAAACCCAAGAAAGGACCAAAACAGCCCCGAAACCCAAAAAATGACCAAAATACCCCTGAAAAATAAAAATTACCAAAATAATTCCTGAAACCTAAAAGTTACCAAAATACTCTCGAAACCAAAAAAATTACCAGAATACCTCCGAAACCCAAGAAATGACCAAACATCCCCGAAACCGAAAAATGACCAAAATACCCCTGAAACATAAAAATTACCAAAATAATTCCCGAAACTTAAAAGTAACCAAAATACTCTCGAAACCAAAAAAATTACCAGAATACCTCTGAAACCCAAGGAATGACCAAAACAGCCCGGAAACCCAAAAAATTACCAAAATACCACTGAAACATAAAAATTTCCAAAATAATTCCCGAAACCTAAAAGTAACCAAAATACTCTAGAAACCAAAAAATTACCAGAATACCTCTAAAACCCAAGAAATGACCAAAACAGCCCCGAAACCCAAAAATTGACCAAAATACCCCTGAAACAAAAAATTACCAAAATAATTCCCGAAACCTAAAAGTAACCAAAATACTCTCGAAACCAAAAAAATTACCAAAATACCTCCGAAACCCAAGAAATGACCAAAATAGCCCCGAAACCAAAAAAATGACCAAAATACCCCTGATACATAAAAATTACCAAAATAATTCCCGAAACCTAAAAGTAACCAAAATACTCTCGAAACCAAAAAATTACCAGAATACCTCTGAAACCCAAGAAATGACCAAAGCAGCCCTGAAACCCAAAAAATGACCTAAATACCCCTGAAACATAAAAATTACCAAAATAATTCCCGAAACCTAAATGTAACCAAAATACTCTCGAAACCAAAAAAATTACAAGAATACCTCCGAAACCCAAGAAATGACCAAAACAGCCCCGAAACCCAAAAAATGACCAAAATACCCCTGAAACATAAAAATTACCAAAATAATTCCCGGAACCTAGAAGTAACCAAAATACTCTCGAAACCAAAAAAATTACCAGAATACCTCCGAAACCCAAGAAATGACCAAAACAGCCCGAAACCCAAAAAATGACCAAAATACCCCTGAAACATAAAAATTACCGAAACCTAAAAGTAACCAAAATACTCTCGAAACCAAAAAAATTTCCAGAATACCTCTGAAACCCAAGAAATGACCAAAACAGCCCCGAAACCCAGAAAATGACCAAAATACCCCTGAAACATAAAAATTACCAGAATAATTCCCGAAACCTAAAAGTAACCAAAATACTCTCGAAACCAAAAAAATTACTAGAATACCACCGAAACCCAAGAAATGACCAAAACAGCCCCGAAACCCAAAAAATGACCAAAATACCCCTGAAACATAAAAATTACCAAAATAATTCCCGAACCTAAAAGTAACCAAAATACTCTCGAAACAAGAAAAATTACCAGAATACCTCCGAAACCCAAGAAATGACCAAAACAGCCCCGAAACCCAAAAAATGACCAAAATACCCCTGAAACATAAAAATTACCAAAATAATTCCCGAAACCAAAAAGTAACCAAAATACTCTCGAAACCAAAAAAATTACCAGAATACCTCTGAAACCCAAGAAATGACCAAAACAGCCCCGAAACCCAAAAAATGACCTAAATACCCCTGAAACATAAAAATTACCAAAATAATTCCCGAAACCTAAATGTAACCAAAATACTCTCGAAACCAAAAAAATTACCAGAATACCTCCGAAACCCAAGAAATGACCAAAACAGCCCAGAACCCAAAAAATGACCAAAATACCCCTGAAACATAAAAATTACCAGAATAATTCCCGAAACCTAAAAGTAACCAAAATACTCTCGAAACCAAAAAAAATTACCAGAATACCTCCGAAAACCAAGAAATGACCAAAACAGCCCCGAAACCCAAAAAATGACCAAAATACCCCTGAAACATAAAAATTACCGAAATAATTCCCGAAACCTAAAAGTAACCAAAATACTCTCGAAACCAAAAAAATTGCCAGAATACCTCCGAAACCCAGGGAATGACCAAAATAGCCCCGAAACGCAAAAAATGACCAAAATACCCTCGAAACATAAAAATTACCAAAAATAATCCCTGAAACCTAAAAGTAACCAAAATACTCTCGAAACCAAAAAAATTACCAGAATACCTCCGAAACTCAAGAAATGACCGAAAAGCCCGAAACCCAAAAAATGACCAAAATACCCCTGAAACATAAAAATTACCGAAACCTAAAAGTAACCAAAATACTTTCGAAACCAAAAAAATTTCCAGAATACCTCTGAAACCCAAGAAATGACCAAAACAGCCCCGAAACCCAGAAAATGACCAAATACCCCTGAAACATAAAAATTACCAGATTAATTCCCGAAACCTAAAAGTAACCAAAATACTCTCGAAACAAAAAAATTACTAGAATACCTCCGAAACCCAAGAAATGACCAAAACAGCCCCGAAACCCAAAAAATGACCAAATACCCTGAAACATAAAAATTACCAGAATAATTCCCGAAACCTAAAAGTAACCAAAATACTCTCGAAACCAAAAAATTACTAGAATACCTCCGAAACCCAAGAAATGACCAAAACAGCCCCGAAACCCAAAAAAAGACCAAATACCCTCGAAACATAAAAACTACCAAAATAATCTCCGAAACCAAAAAGTAACAAAAATACTCTCGAAACCAAAAAAATTACCAGAATACCTCCGAAACCAAAGAAATGACCAAAACAGCCCCGAAACCCAAAAAATGACCAAAATACCCCTGAAACATAAAAATTACCAAAATAATTCCCGAAACCTAAAAGTAACCAAAATACTCTCGAAACCAAAAAAATTACCAAAATACCTCCGAAACCCAAGAATTGACCAAAACAGCCCCGAAACCCAAAAAATGACCAAAATACCCCTGAAACATAAAAATTACCAAAATAATTCCCGAAACCTAAAAGTAACCAAAATACTCTCGAAACCAAAAAAATTACCAGAATACCTCCGAAACCCAAGAAATGACCAAAACAGCCCCGAAACCCAAAAAATGACCAAAATACCCCTGAAACATAAAAATTACCGAAACCTAAAAGTAACCAAAATACTCTCGAAACCAAAAAAATTACTAGAATACCTCCGAAACCCAAGAAATGACCAAAACAGCCCCGAAACCCAAAAAATGACCAAAATACCCTCGAAACATAAAACTACCAAAATAATCTCCGAAACCAAAAAGTACAAAAATACTCTCGAAACCAAAAAATTACCAGAATACCTCCGAAACCAAAGAAATGACCAAAACAGCCCCGAAACCCAAAAAATGACCAAAATACCCCTGAAACATAAAAATTACCAAAATAATTCCCGAAACCTAAAAGTAACCAAAATACTCTCGAAACCAAAAAAATTACCAGAATACCTCCGAAACCCAAGAAATGACCAAAACAGCCCCGAAACCAAAAAAATGACCAAAATACCCCTGAAACATAAAAATTCCCAAAATAATTCCCGAAACCTAAAAGTAACCAAAATACTCTCGAAACCAAAAAAATTACCAGAATACCTCTGAAACCCAAGAAAGGACCAAAACAGCCCCGAGACCCAAAAAATGACCAAAATATCACTGAAAAAGAAAAATTACCAAAATAATTCCCGAAACCTAAAAGTTACCAAAATACTCTCGAAACCAAAAAAATTACCAGAATATCTCTGAAACCCAAGAAAGGACCAAAACAGCCCGAGACCCAAAAAATGACCAAAATATCTCTGAAAAATAAAAATTACCAAAATAATTCCCGAAACCTAAAAGTTACCAAAATACTCTCAAAACCAAAAAAATTACCAGAATATCTCTGAAACCCAAGAAAGGACCAAAACAGCCCCGAAACCCAAAAAATGACCAAAATACCCTCGAAACATAAAAATTACCAAAATAATCCCCGAAACCTAAAAGTAACCAAAATACTCTCGAAACCAAAAAAATTACCGGAATACCTCCGAAACCCAAGTAATGAGCAAAACAGCCCCGAAACCCAAAAAATGACCAAAATACCCCTGAAACATAAAAACTACCAAAATGATTCCCGAAACCTAAAAGTAACCAAAATACTCTCGAAACCAAAAAAATTACCAGAACACCTCTGAAACCCAAGAAAGGACCAAAACAGCCGCCCGAAACCCAAAAAATGACCAAAATACCCCTGAAAATAAAAATTACCAAAATAATTCCTGAAACCAAAAAGTTACCAAAATACTCTCGAAACAAAAAATTACCAGAATACCTCCGAAACCCAAGAAATGACCAAAACAGCCCCGAAACCCAAAAAATGACCAAAATACCCCTGAAACATAAAAATTACCAAAATAATTCCCGAAACTTAAAACTAACCAAAATACTCTCGAAACCAAAAAAATTACCAGAATACCTCTGAAACCCAAGGAATGACCAAAACAGCCCGGAAACCCAAAAAATGACCAAAATACCACCGAAACATAAAAATTTCCAAAATAATTCCCGAAACCTAAAAGTAACCGAAATACTCTAGAAACCAAAAAAATTACCAGAATACCTCTGAAACCCAAGAAATGACCAAAACAGCCCCGAAACCCAAAAAATGACCAAAATACCCCAGAAACAAAAAATTACCAAATAATTCCCAAAACCTAAAAGTAACCAAAATACTCTCGAAAGAAAAAAATTACCAGAATACCTCTGAAACCCAAGAAAGGACCAAAACAGCACCGAAACCCAAAAAATGACCAAAATACCCCTGAAAAATAAAAATTACCAAAATAATTCCCGAAACCTAAAAGTTACAAAAATACTCTCGAACCAAAAAAATTACCAGAATACCTCTGAAACCCAAGAATGACCAAAACAGCCCCGAAACCCAAAAAATGACCAAAATACCCTCGAAACATAAAAATTAACAAAATAATCTACGAAACCTAAAAGTAACAAAAATACTCTCGAAACCAAAAAAATTACCAGAATTCCTCCGAAACCAAAGAAATGACCAAAACAGCCCCGAAACCGAAAAAATGACCAAAATACCCTCGAAACATAAAAATTACCAAATAATCCCCGAAACCTAAAAGTAACCAAAATACTCTCGAAACCAAAAAATTACCAGAATACCTCTGAAACCCAAGAAAGGACCAAAACAGCCTCGAGACCCAAAAAATGACCAAAATATCTCTGAAAAATAAAAATTACCAAAATAATTCCCGAAACCTAAAAGTTTCCAAATACTCTCGAAACCAAAAAAATTACCAAATATCTCTGAAACCAAAGAAAGGACCAAAACCGCCCCGAAACCCAAAAATTGACCAAAATACCCTCGAAACATAAAAATTACCAAAATAATCCCCGAAACCTAAAAGTAACCAAAATACTCTCGAAACCAAAAAAATTACCGGAATACCTCCGAAACCCAAGTAATGAGCAAAACAGCCCCGAAACCCAAAAAATGACCAAAATACCCCTGAAACATAAAAATTACCAAAATGATTCCCGAAACCTAAAGTAACCAAAATACTCTCGAAACCAAAAAATTACCAGAATACCTCTGAAACCCAAGAAAGGACCAAAACAGCCCGAAACCCAAAAAATGACCAAAATACCCTGAAAAATAAAATTACCAAAATAATTCCTGAAACCTAAAAGTTACCAAAATACTCTCGAAACCAAAAAAATTACCAGAATACCTCCGAAACCCAAGAAATGACCAAAACATCCCCGAAACCGAAAAAATGACCAAAATACCCCTGAAACATAAAATTACCAAATAATTCCCGAAACTTAAAAGTAACCAAAATACTCTCGAAACCAAAAAAATTACCAGAATACCTCTGAAACCCAAGGAATGACCAAAACAGCCCGGAAACCCAAAAAATTACCAAAATACCACTGAAACATAAAAATTCCAAAATAATTCCCGAAACCTAAAAGTAACCAAATACTCTAGAAACCAAAAAATTACCAGAATACCTCTAAAACCCAAGAAATGACCAAAACAGCCCCGAAACCCAAAAATTGACCAAAATACCCCTGAAACAAAAAATTACCAAAATAATTCCTGAAACCTAAAAGTAACCAAAATACTCTCGAAACAAAAAAATTACCAGAATACCTCTGAAACCCAAGAAAGGACCAAAACAGCCCCTAAACCCAAAAAATGACCAAAATACCCCTGAAAAATAAAAATTACCAAATAGTTCCTGAAACCTAAAGTTACAAAAATACTCTCGAAACCAAAAAAATTACCAGAATACCTCTGAAACCCAAGGAATGACCAAAACAGCCCCGAAACCTAAAAAATGACCAAAATACCCTCGAAACATAAAAATTAACAAAATAATCTACGAAACCTATAGAATTCCTCCGAAACCAAAGAAATGACCAAAACAGCCCCGAAACCCAAAAAAATGACAAAAATACCCTCGAAACATAAAAATTACCAAAATAATCCCCGAAACCTAAAAGTAACCAAAATACTCTCGAAACCAAAAAAATTACCAGAATACCTCTGAAACCCAAGAAAGGACCAAAACAGCCCCGAGACCCAAAAAATGACCAAAATATCTCTGAAAAACAAAAATTACCAAAATAATTCCCGAAACCTAAAAGTTACCAAAATACTCTCGAAACCAAAAAAATTACCAGAATATCTCCGAAACCCAAGAAATGACCAAAACAGCCCCGAAACCCAAAAAATGACCAAAATACCCCTGAAACATAAAAATTTCCAAAATAATTCCCGAACCTAAAAGTTTCCAAAATACTCTCGAAACCAAAAAAATTACCAAAATATCTCTGAAACCCAAGAAAGGACCAAAACAGCCCCGAAACCCAAAAATTGACCAAAATACCCTCGAAACATAAAAATTACCAAAATAATCCCCGAAACCTAAAAGTAACCAAAATACTCTCGAAACCAAAAAAATTACCGGAATACCTCCGAAACCCAAGTAATGACCAAAACAGCCCCGAAACCCAAAAATTGACCAAAATACCCTCGAAACATAAAAATTACCAAAATAATCCCCGAAACCTAAAAGTAACCAAAATACTCTCGAAACCAAAAAAATTACCGGAATACCTCCGAAACCCAAGTAATGAGCAAAACAGCCCCGAAACCCAAAAAATGACCAAAATACCCCTGAAAAATAAAAATTACCAAAATGATTCCCGAAACCTAAAAGTAACCAAAATACTCTCGAAACCGAAAAAATTACCAGAACACCTCTGAAACCCAAGAAAGGACCAAAATAGCCCCGAAACCCAAAAAATGACCAAAATACCCCTGAAAAATAAAAATTACCAAAATAATTCCCGAAACCAAAAAGTTACCAAAATACTCTCGAAACCAAAAAAATTACCAGAATACCTCCGAAACCCAAGAAATGACCAAAACAGCCCCGAAACCCAAAAAATGACCAAAATACCCCTGAAACATAAAAATTTCCAAAATAATTCCCGAAACTTAAAAGTAACCAAAATACTCTCGAAACCAAAAAAATTACCAGAATACCTCTGAAACCCAAGGAATGACCAAAACAGCCCGGAAACCCAAAAAATGACCAAAATACCACTGAAACATAAAAATTTCCAAAATAATTCCCGAAACCTAAAAGTAACCGAAATACTCTGGAAACCAAAAAAATTACCAGAATACGTCTGAAACCCAAGAAATGACCAAAACAGCCCCGAAACCCAAAAAATGACCAAAATATCCCTGAAACAAAAAATTACCAAAATAATTCCCAAACCTAAAAGTAACCAAAATACTCTAGAAACAAAAAAAATTACCAGAATACCTCTGAAACCCAAGAAAGGACCAAAACAGCCCCGAAACCCAAAAAATGACCAAAATACCCCTGAAAAATAAAAATTACCAAAATAATTCCCGAAACCTAAAAGTTACAAAAATACTCTCGAAACCAAAAAAATTACCAGAATACCTCTGAAACCCAAGGAATGACCAAAACAGCCCCGAAACCCAAAAAATGACCAAAATACCCTCGAAACATAAAAATTACCAAAATAATCTACGAAACCTAAAAGTAACAAAAATACTCTCGAAACCAAAAAAATTACCAGAATTCCTCCGAAACCAAAGAAATGACCAAAATAGCCCCGAAACCCAAAAAATGACCAAAATACCCTCGAAACATAAAAATTACCAAAATAATCTCCGAAACCTAAAAGTAACAAAAACACTCTCGAAACAAAAAAAATTACCAGAATTCCTCCGAAACCCAAGAAATGACCAAAACAGCCCCGAAACCCAAAAAATGACCAAAATACCCCTGAAACATAAAAATTACCAAAATGATTCCCGAAACCTAAAAGTAACCAAAATACTCTCGAAACCAAAAAAAATTACCAGAATACATCCGAAACCCAAGAAATGACCAAAACATCCCCGAAACCCAAAAAATGACCAAAATACCCCTGAAACATAAAAATTTCCAAAATAATTCCCGAAACTTAAAAGTAATCAAAATACTCTCGAAACCAAAAAAATTACCAGAATACCTCTGAAACCCAAGGAATGGCCAAAACAGCCCGAAAACCCAAAAAATGACCAAAATACCACTGAAACATAAAAATTACCAAAATGATTCCCGAAACCTAAAAGTAACCAAGATACTCTCGAAACCAAAAAAATTACCAGAATACCTCTGAAACCCAAGAAAGGACCAAAACAGCCCGGAAACCCAAAAAATGTCCAAAATACCACTGAAACATAAAAATTTCCAAAATAATTCCCGAAACCTAAAAGTAACCGAAATACTCTAGAAACCAAAAAAATTAACAGAATACCTCTGAAACCCAAGAAATGACCAAAACAGCCCCGAAACCCAAAAAATGACCAAAATACCCCTGAAACAAAAAATTACCAAAATAATTCCCAAAACCTAAAAGTAACCAAAATACCCCCCGAAACAAAAAAAATTACCAGAATACCTCTGAAACCCAAGAAAGGACCAAAACAGCCCCGAAACCCAAAAAATGACCAAAATACCCCTGAAACATAAAAATTACCAAAATGATTCCCGAAACCTAAAAGTAACCAAAATACTCTCGAAACCAAAAAAATTACCAGAACACCTCTGAACCCAAGAAAGGACCAAAACAGCCCCGAAACCAAAAAAATGACCAAAAATGACCAAATTACCCCTGAAAAATAAAAATTACCAAAATAATTCCCGAAACCTAAAAGTTACCAAAATACTCTCGAAACCAAAAAATTACCAGAATACCTCCGAAACCAAAGAAATGACCAAAACATCCCCGAAACCCAAAAAAATGACCAAAATACCCCTGAAACATAAAAATTACCAAAATAATTCCCGAAACTTAAAAGTAACCAAAATACTCTCGAAACCAAAAAAATTACCAGAATACCTCTGAAACCAAGGAATGACCAAAACAGCCCGGAAACCCAAAAAATTACCAAAATACCACTGAAACATAAAAATTTCCAAAATAATTCCCGAAACCTAAAAGTAACCAAAATACTCTCGAAAGAAAAAAAAATTACCAGAATACCTCTGAAACCCAGGAAAGGACCAAAACTGCCCCGAAACCCAAAAAATGACCAAAATACCCCTGAAAAATAAAAATTACCAAAATAATTCCCGAAACCTAAAAGTTACAAAAATACTCTCGAAACCAAAAAAATTACCAGAATACCTCTGAAACCCAAGGAATGACCAAAACAGCCCCGAAACCCAAAAAATGACAAAAATACCCTCGAAACATAAAAATTAAAAAATAATCTACGAAACCTAAAAGTAACAAAAATACTCTCGAAACCAAAAAAATTACCTGAATTCCTCCGAAACCAAAGAAATGACCAAAACAGCCCCGTAACCCAAAAAATGACCAAAATACCCTCGAAACATAAAAATTACCAAAATAATCCCCGAAACCTAAAAGTAACCAAAATACTCTCGAAACAAAAAAAATTACCAGAATACCTCTGAAACCCAAGAAAGGACCAAAACAGCCCCGAGACCCAAAAAATGACAAAAATTTCTCTGAAAAATAAAAATTACCAAAATAATTCCCAAAGCCTAAAAGTTACCAAAATACTCTCGAAACCAAAAAAATTACCAGAATATCTCCGAAACCCAAGAAATTGCCAAAACATCCCCGAAACCAAAAAATGACCAAAATAACCCTGAAACATAAAAATTACCAAAATAATTCCCGAACCCTAAAAGTAACCAAAATACTCTCGAAACTAAAAAAATTACCAGAATACCTCTGAAACCCAAGGAATGACCAAAACAGCCCCGAAACCCAAAAAAATGACAAAATACCCCTGAAACATAAAAATTACGAAAATAATTCCCTAAACCTAAAAGTAACCAAAATACTCTCGAAACCAAAAAAATTACCAGAATACCTCTGAAACCCAAGAAAGGACCAAAACAGCCCCGAAACCCAAAAAATGACCAAAATACCCCTGAAACATAAAAATTACCAAATGATTCCCGAAACCTAAAAGTAACCAAAATACTCTCGAAACCAAAAAAATTACCAGAACACCTCTGAAACCCAAGAAAGGACCAAAACAGCCCCGAAACCCAAAAAATGACCAAATTACCCCTGAAAAATAAAAATTACCAAAATAATTCCCGAAACCTAAAAGTTACCAAAATACTCTCGAAACCAAAAAATTACCAGAATACCTCCGAAACCCAAGAAATGACCAAAACATCCCCGAAACCCAAAAAATGACCAAAATACCCCTGAAACATAAAAATTACCAAAATAATTCCCGAAACTTAAGAGTAACCAAAATACTCTCGAAACCAAAAAAATTACCAGAATACCTCTGAAACCCAAGGAATGACCAAACAGCCCGGAAACCCAAAAAATGACCAAAATACCACTGAAACATAAAAATTTCCAAAATAATTCCCGAAACCTAAAAGTAACCAAAATACCCTAGAAACCAAAAAAATTACCAGAATACCTCTAAAACCCAAGAAATGACCACAACAGCCCCTAAACCCAAAAAATGACCAAAATACCCCTGAAACAAAAAATTACCAAAATAATTTCCGAAACCTAAAAGTAACCAAAATACTCTCGAAACAAAAAAAATTACCAGAATACCTCTGAAACCCAAGAAAGGACCAAAACTGCCCCGAAACCCAAAAAATGACCAAAATACCCCTGAAAAATAAAAATTACCAAAATAATTCCCGAAACCTAAAAGTTACAAAAATACTCTCGAAACCAAAAAAATTACCAGAATACCTCTAAAACCCAAGGAATGACCAAAACAGCCCCGAAACCCAAAAAATGACCAAAATACCCTCGAAACATAAAAATTAACAAAATAATCTACGAAACCTAAAAGTAACAAAAATACTCTCGAAACCAAAAAAATTACCAGAATTCCTCCGAAACCAAAGAAATGACCAAAACAGCCCCGAGACCCGAAAAATGACCAAAATACCCTCGGAACATAAAAATTACCAAAATAATCCCCGAAACCTAAAAGTAACCAAAATACTCTCGAAACCAAAAAAATTACCAGAATACCTCTGAAACCCAAGAAAGGACCAAAACAGCCCCGAGACCCAAAAAATGACCAAAATACCCTCGAAACATAAAATTACCAAACTAATCCCCGAAACCTAAAAGTAACCAAAATACTCTCGAAACCAAAAAAATTACCAGAATACCTCTGAAACCCAAGAAAGGACCAAAACAGCCCCGAGACCCAAAAAATGACAAAAATTTCTCTGAAAAATAAAAATTACCAAAATAATTCCCGAAACCTAAAAGTTACCAAAATACTCTCGAAACCAAAAAAATTACCAGAATATCTCCGAAACCCAAGAAATTGCCAAAACAGCCCCGAAACCCAAAAATGACCAAAATAACCCTGAAACATAAAAATTACCAAAATAATTCCCGAACCCTAAAAGTAACCAAAATACTCTCGAAACTAAAAAAATTACCAGAATACCTCTGAAACCCAAGGAATGACCAAAACAGCCCCGAAACCCAAAAAATGACAAAAATACCCTCGAAACATAAAAATTAAAAAAATAATCTACGAAACCTAAAAGTAACAAAAATACTCTCGAAACCAAAAAAATTACCTGAATTCCTCCGAAACCAAAGAAATGACCAAAACAGCCCCGTAACCCAAAAAATGACCAAAATACCCTCGAAACATAAAAATTACCAAAATAATCCCCGAAACCTAAAAGTAACCAAAATACTCTCGAAACAAAAAAAATTACCAGAATACCTCTGAAACCCAAGAAAGGACCAAAACAGCCCCGAGACCCAAAAAATGACAAAAATTTCTCTGAAAAATAAAAATTACCAAAATAATTCCCGAAACCTAAAAGTTACCAAAATACTCTCGAAACCAAAAAAATTACCAGAATATCTCCGAAACCCAAGAAATTGCCAAAACATCCCCGAAACCAAAAAATGACCAAAATAACCCTGAAACATAAAAATTACCAAAATAATTCCCGAACCCTAAAAGTAACCAAAATACTCTCGAAACTAAAAAAATTACCAGAATACCTCTGAAACCCAAGGAATGACCAAAACAGCCCCGAAACCCAAAAAAATGACCAAAATACCCCTGAAACATAAAAATTACGAAAATAATTCCCTAAACCTAAAAGTAACCAAAATACTCTCGAAACCAAAAAAATTACCAGAATACCTCTGAAACCCAAGAAAGGACCAAAACAGCCCCGAAACCCAAAAAATGACCAAAATACCCCTGAAACATAAAAATTACCAAAATGATTCCCGAAACCTAAAAGTAACCAAAATACTCTCGAAACCAAAAAAATTACCAGAACACCTCTGAAACCCAAGAAAGGACCAAAACAGCCCCGAAACCCAAAAAATGACCAAATTACCCCTGAAAAATAAAAATTACCAAAATAATTCCCGAAACCTAAAAGTTACCAAAATACTCTCGAAACCAAAAAATTACCAGAATACATCCGAAACCCAAGAAATGACCAAAACATCCCCGAAACCCAAAAAATGACCAAAATACCCCTGAAACATAAAAATTACCAAAATAATTCCCGAAACTTAAGAGTAACCAAAATACTCTCGAAACCAAAAAAATTACCAGAATACCTCTGAAACCCAAGGAATGACCAAACAGCCCGGAAACCCAAAAAATGACCAAAATACCACTGAAACATAAAAATTTCCAAAATAATTCCCGAAACCTAAAAGTAACCAAAATACTCTAGAAACCAAAAAAATTACCAGAATACCTCTAAAACCCAAGAAATGACCACAACAGCCCCGAAACCCAAAAATGACCAAAATACCCCTGAAACAAAAAATTACCAAAATAATTTCCGAAACCTAAAAGTAACCAAAATACTCTCGAAACAAAAAAAATTACCAGAATACCTCTGAAACCCAAGAAAGGACCAAAACTGCCCCGAAACCCAAAAAATGACCAAAATACCCCTGAAAAATAAAAATTACCAAAATAATTCCCGAAACCTAAAAGTTACAAAAATACTCTCGAAACCAAAAAAATTACCAGAATACCTCTGAAACCCAAGGAATGACCAAAACAGCCCCGAAACCCAAAAAATGACCAAAATACCCTCGAAACATAAAAATTAACAAAATAATCTACGAAACCTAAAAGTAACAAAAATACTCTCGAAACCAAAAAAATTACCAGAATTCCTCCGAAACCAAAGAAATGACCAAAACAGCCCCGAGACCCGAAAAATGACCAAAATACCCTCGAAACATAAAAATTACCAAAATAATCCCCGAAACCTAAAAGTAACCAAAATACTCTCGAAACCAAAAAAATTACCAGAATACCTCTGAAACCCAAGAAAGGACCAAAACAGCCCCGAGACCCAAAAAATGACCAAAATACCCTCGAAACATAAAAATTACCAAAATAATCCCCGAAACCTAAAAGTAACCAAAATACTCTCGAAACCAAAAAAATTACCAGAATACCTCTAAAACCCAAGAAAGGACCAAAACAGCCCCGAGACCCAAAAAATGACAAAAATTTCTCTGAAAAATAAAAATTACCAAAATAATTCCCGAAACCTAAAAGTTACCAAAAATACTCTCGAAACCAAAAAAATTACCAGAATATCTCCGAAACCCAAGAAATTGCCAAAACAGCCCCGAAACCCAAAAATGACCAAAATAACCCTGAAACATAAAAATTTCCAAAATAATTCCCGAAACCTAAAAGTAACCAAAATACTCTAGAAACCAAAAAAATTACCAGAATACCTCTAAAACCCAAGAAATGACCACAACAGCCCCGAAACCCAAAAAATGACCAAAATACCCCTGAAACAAAAAATTACCAAAATAATTTCCGAAACCTAAAAGTAACCAAAATACTCTCGAAACAAAAAAAATTACCAGAATACCTCTGAAACCCAAGAAAGGACCAAAACTGCCCCGAAACCCAAAAAATGACCAAAATAACCCTGAAACATAAAAATTACCAAAATAATTCCCGAACCCTAAAAGTAACCAAAATACTCTCGAAACTAAAAAAATTACCAGAATACCTCTGAAACCCAAGGAATGACCAAAACAGCCCCGAAACCCAAAAATGACCAAAATAACCCTGAAACATAAAAATTACCAAAATAATTCCCGAACCCTAAAAGTAACCAAAATACTCTCGAAACTAAAAAAATTACCAGAATACCTCTGAAACCCAAGGAATGACCAAAACAGCCCCGAAACCCAAAAATGACCAAAATACCCCAGAAACATAAAACTTACCAAAATAATTCCCGAAACCTAAAAGTAACAAAAATACTCTCGAAACCAAAAAAATTACCTGAATTCCTACGAAACCAAAGAAATGACCAAAACAGCCCCGAAACCCGAAAAATGACCAAAATACCCTCGAAACATAAAAATTACCAAAATAATCCCCGAAACCTAAAAGTAACCAAAATACTCTCGAAACCAAAAAAATTACCAGAATACCTCTGAAACCCAAGAAAGGACCAAAACAGCCCCGAGACCCAAAAAATGACAAAAATATCTCTGAAAAATAAAAATTACCAAAATAATTCCCGAAACCTAAAAGTTACCAAAATACCCTCGAAACCAAAAAAATTACCAGAATATCTCCGAAACCCAAGAAATTGCCAAAACAGCCCCGAAACCCAAAAATGACCAAAATACCCCTGAAACATAAAAATTACCAAAATAATTCCCGAACCCTAAAAGTAACCAAAATACTCTCGAAACTAAAAAAATTACCAGAATACCTCTGAAACCCAAGGAATGACCAAAACAGCCCCGAAACCCAAAAAAATGACCAAAATACCCCTGAAACAAAAAATTACGAAAATAATTCCCTAAACCTAAAAGTAACCAAAATACTCTCGAAACCAAAAAAATTACCAGAATACCTCTGAAACCCAAGGAATGACCAAAACAGCCCCGAAACCCAAAAAATGACCAAAATAACCCTGAAACATAAAAATTGTCAAAATAATTCCCGAAACCTAAAAGTAACCAAAATACTCTCGAAATCAAAAAAATTACCAGAATACCTCCGAAACCCCAGAAATGACCAAAACAGCCCCGAAACCCAAAAAATGACCAAAATTCCCCTGAAACATAAAAATTGCCAAAATAATTCCCGAACCCTAAAAGTATCCAAAATACTCTCGAAACCAAAAAATTACCAGAATACCTCCGAAACCCAAGAAATGACCAAAATACCCCTGAAACATAAAAATTACCAAAATAATTCCCGAAACCTAAAAGTAACCAAAATACTCTCGAAACCAAAAAAATTACCAGAATACCTCTGAAACCCAAGAAAGGACCAAAACAGCCCCGAAACCCAAAAAATGACCAAAATACCACTGAAACATAAAAATTACCAAAATAATTCCCGAAACCTAAAAGTTATCAAAATACTCTCGAAACCAAAAAAATTACCAGAATATCTCCGAAACCCAAGAAATGACCAAAACAGCCCCGAAACCCAAAAAATGACCAAAATACCACTGAAACATAAAAATTACCAAAATAATTCCCGAACCCAAAAAGTAACCAAAATACTCTCGAAACCAAAAAAATTACCAGAATACCTCTGAAACCCAAGGAATGACCTAAAACAGCCACGAAACCCAAAAAAATGACCAAAATACCCCTGAAAAAAAAAATTACGAAAATAATTCTTGAAACCTAAAAGTAACCAAAGTACTATTGAAACCAAAAAAATTACCAGAATTCCTCCGAAACCCAAGAAATGACCAAAACAGACCCGAAACCCTAAAAATGACCAAAATACCCCGGAAACATAAAAATTACCAAAATAATCTCCGAAACCTAAAAGTAACAAAAATACTCTTGAAACCAAAAAAATTACCAGAATTCCTCCGAAACCTATGTAATGACCAAAACAGCCCCGAAACCCAAAAAATGACCAAAATACCCCTGAAACATAAAAATTACCAAAATGATTCCCGAAACCTAAATGTAACCAAAATACTCTCGAAACAAAAAAAATTACCAGAACACCTCTGAAACCCAAGAAATGACCAAAACAGCCCCGAAACCCAAAAAATGACCAAAATACCCCTGAAAAATAAAAATTACGAAAATAATTCCCGAAACCTAAAAGTTACCAAAATACTCTCGAAACCAAAAAAATTACCAGAATACCTCCGAAACCCAAGAAATGACCAAAACAGCCCCGAAACCCAAAAAATGACCAAAATACCCCTGAAACATAAAAATTACCAAAATAATTCCCGAAACCTAAAAGTAACCAAAATACTCTCGAAACCAAAAAAATTACCAGAATACCTCTGAAACCCAAGAAAGGACCAAAACAGCCCCGAAACCCAAAAATGACCAAAATACCACTGAAACATAAAAATTACCAAAATAATTCCCGAAACCAAAAAGTAACCAAAATACTCTCGAAACCAAAAAAATTACCAGAATACATCCGAAACCCAAGAAATGACCAAAACAGCCACGATACCAAAAAATTGACCAAAATACCCCTGAAACAAAAAATTACCAAAATACTCTCGAAACAAAAAAAATTACCAGAATACCTCTGAAACCCAAGAAAGGACCAAAACAGCCCCGAAACCCAAAAAATGACCAAAATACCCCTGAAACATAAAAATTACCAAAATGATTCCCGAAACCTAAAAGTAACCAAAATACTCTCGAAACCAAAAAAATTACAAGAATACCTCCGAAACCCAAGAAATGACCAAAACAGCCCCGAAACCCAAAAAATGACCAAAATACCCCTGAAACATAAAAATTACCAAAATAATTCCCGAAACTTAAAAGAAACCAAAATACTCTCGAAACCAAAAAAATTACCAGAATACCTCTGAAACCCAAGGAATGACCAAAACAGCCCGGAAACCCAAAAAATGACCAAAATACCACTGAAACATAAAAATTTCCAAAATAATTCCCGAGACCTAAAAGTAACCAAAATACTCTAGAAACCAAAAAAATTACCAGAATACCTCTGAAACCCAAGAAAGGACCAAAACAGCCCCGAAACCCAAAAAATGACCAAAATACCCCTGAAACATAAAAATTACCAAAATGATTCCCGAAACCTAAAAGTAACCAAAATACTCTCGAAACAAAAAAAATTACCAGAATACCTCTGAAACCCAAGAAAGGACCAAAACAGCCCCAAAACCCAAAAAATGACCAAAATACCCCTGAAAAATAAAAATTACCAAAATAGTTCCTGAAACCTAAAAGTTACAAAAATACTCTCGAAACCAAAAAAATTACCAGAATACCTCTGAAACCCAAGGAATGACCAAAACAGCCCCGAAACCTAAAAAATGACCAAAATACCCTCGAAACATAAAAATTAACAAAATAATCTACGAAACCTAAAAGTAACAAAAATACTCTCGAAACCAAAAAATTACCAGAATTCCTCCGAAACCAAAGAAATGACCAAAACAGCCCCGAAACCCAAAAAATGACAAAAATACCCTCGAAACATAAAAATTACCAAAATAATCCCCGAAACCTAAAAGTAACCAAAATACTCTCGAAACCAAAAAAATTACCAGAATACCTCTGAAACCCAAGAAAGGACCAAAACAGCCCCGAGACCCAAAAAATGACCAAAATATCTCTGAAAAACAAAAATTACCAAAATAATTCCCGAAACCTAAAAGTTACCAAAATACTCTCGAAACCAAAAAAATTACCAGAATATCTCCGAAACCCAAGAAATGACCAAAACAGCCCCGAAACCCAAAAAATGACCAAAATACCCCTGAAACATAAAAATTTCCAAAATAATTCCCGAAACCTAAAAGTTTCCAAAATACTCTCGAAACCAAAAAAATTACCAAAATATCTCTGAAACCCAAGAAAGGACCAAAACAGCCCCGAAACCCAAAAATTGACCAAAATACCCTCGAAACATAAAAATTACCAAAATAATCCCCGAAACCTAAAAGTAACCAAAATACTCTCGAAACCAAAAAAATTACCGGAATACCTCCGAAACCCAAGTAATGACCAAAACAGCCCCGAAACCCAAAAATTGACCAAAATACCCTCGAAACATAAAAATTACCAAAATAATCCCCGAAACCTAAAAGTAACCAAAATACTCTCGAAACCAAAAAAATTACCGGAATACCTCCGAAACCCAAGTAATGAGCAAAACAGCCCCGAAACCCAAAAAATGACCAAAATACCCCTGAAAAATAAAAATTACCAAAATGATTCCCGAAACCTAAAAGTAACCAAAATACTCTCGAAACCGAAAAAATTACCAGAACACCTCTGAAACCCAAGAAAGGACCAAAATAGCCCCGAAACCCAAAAAATGACCAAAATACCCCTGAAAAATAAAAATTACCAAAATAATTCCCGAAACCAAAAAGTTACCAAAATACTCTCGAAACCAAAAAAATTACCAGAATACCTCCGAAACCCAAGAAATGACCAAAACAGCCCCGAAACCCAAAAAATGACTAAAATACCCCTGAAACATAAAAATTTCCAAAATAATTCCCGAAACTTAAAAGTAACCAAAATACTCTCGAAACCAAAAAAATTACCAGAATACCTCTGAAACCCAAGGAATGACCAAAACAGCCCGGAAACCCAAAAAATGACCAAAATACCACTGAAACATAAAAATTTCCAAAATAATTCCCGAAACCTAAAAGTAACCGAAATACTCTGGAAACCAAAAAAATTACCAGAATACCTCTGAAACCCAAGAAATGACCAAAACAGCCCCGAAACCCAAAAAATGACCAAAATATCCCTGAAACAAAAAATTACCAAAATAATTCCCAAAACCTAAAAGTAACAAAAATACTCTAGAAACAAAAAAAATTACCAGAATACCTCTGAAACCCAAGAAAGGACCAAAACAGCCCCGAAACCCAAAAAATGACCAAAATACCCCTGAAAAATAAAAATTACCAAAATAATTCCCGAAACCTAAAAGTTACAAAAATACTCTCGAAACCAAAAAAATTACCAGAATACCTCTGAAACCCAAGGAATGACCAAAACAGCCCCGAAACCCAAAAAATGACCAAAATACCCTCGAAACATAAAAATTACCAAAATAATCTACGAAACCTAAAAGTAACAAAAATACTCTCGAAACCAAAAAAATTACCAGAATTCCTCCGAAACCAAAGAAATGACCAAAATAGCCCCGAAACCCAAAAAATGACCAAAATACCCTCGAAACATAAAAATTACCAAAATAATCTCCGAAACCTAAAAGTAACAAAAACACTCTCGAAACAAAAAAAATTACCAGAATTCCTCCGAAACCCAAGAAATGACCAAAACAGCCCCGAAACCCAAAAAATGACCAAAATACCCCTGAAACATAAAAATTACCAAAATGATTCCCGAAACCTAAAAGTAACCAAAATACTCTCGAAACCAAAAAAATTAACAGAATACATCCGAAACCCAAGAAATGACCAAAACATCCCCGAAACCCAAAAAAATGACCAAAATACCCCTGAAACATAAAAATTGCCAAAATAATTCCCGAAACTTAAAAGTAATCAAAATACTCTCGAAACCAAAAAAATTACCAGAATACCTCTGAAACCCAAGGAATGGCCAAAACAGCCCGAAAACCCAAAAAATGACCAAAATACCACTGAAACATAAAAATTACCAAAATGATTCCCGAAACCTAAAAGTAACCAAGATACTCTCGAAACCAAAAAAATTACCAGAATACCTCTGAAACCCAAGAAAGGACCAAAACAGCCCGGAAACCCAAAAAATGTCCAAAATACCACTGAAACATAAAAATTTCCAAAATAATTCCCGAAACCTAAAAGTAACCGAAATACTCTAGAAACCAAAAAAATTAACAGAATACCTCTGAAACCCAAGAAATGACCAAAACAGCCCCGAAACCCAAAAAATGACCAAAATACCCCTGAAACAAAAAATTACCAAAATAATTCCCAAAACCTAAAAGTAACCAAAATACCCCCGAAACAAAAAAAATTACCAGAATACCTCTGAAACCCAAGAAAGGACCAAAACAGCCCCGAAACCCAAAAAATGACCAAAATACCCCTGAAACATAAAAATTACCAAAATGATTCCCGAAACCTAAAAGTAACCAAAATACTCTCGAAACCAAAAAAATTACCAGAACACCTCTGAAACCCAAGAAAGGACCAAAACAGCCCCGAAACCAAAAAAATGACCAAATTACCCCTGAAAAATAAAAATTACCAAAATAATTCCCGAAACCTAAAAGTTACCAAAATACTCTCGAAACCAAAAAAATTACCAGAATACCTCCGAAACCAAAGAAATGACCAAAACATCCCCGAAACCCAAAAAATGACCAAAATACCCCTGAAACATAAAAATTACCAAAATAATTCCCGAAACTTAAAAGTAACCAAAATACTCTCGAAACCAAAAAAATTACCAGAATACCTCTGAAACCCAAGGAATGACCAAAACAGCCCGGAAACCCAAAAAATTACCAAAATACCACTGAAACATAAAAATTTCCAAAATAATTCCCGAAACCTAAAAGTAACCAAAATACTCTCGAAAGAAAAAAAATTACCAGAATACCTCTGAAACCCAAGAAAGGACCAAAACTGCCCCGAAACCCAAAAAATGACCAAAATACCCCTGAAAAATAAAAATTACCAAAATAATTCCCGAAACCTAAAAGTTACAAAAATACTCTCGAAACCAAAAAAATTACCAGAATACCTCTGAAACCCAAGGAATGACCAAAACAGCCCCGAAACCCAAAAAATGACCAAAATACCCTCGAAACATAAAAATTAACAAAATAATCTACGAAACCTAAAAGTAACAAAAATACTCTCGAAACCAAAAAAATTACCTGAATTCCTCCGAAACCAAAGAAATGACCAAAACAGCCCCGTAACCCAAAAAATGACCAAAATACCCTCGAAACATAAAAATTACCAAAATAATCCCCGAAACCTAAAAGTAACCAAAATACTCTCGAAACAAAAAAAAATTACCAGAATACCTCTGAAACCCAAGAAAGGACCAAAACAGCCCCGAGACCCAAAAAATGACAAAAATTTCTCTGAAAAATAAAAATTACCAAATAATTCCCGAAACCTAAAAGTTACCAAAATACTCTCGAAACCAAAAAAATTACCAGAATATCTCCGAAACCCAAGAAATTGCCAAAACAGCCCCGAAACCAAAAAATGACCAAAATAACCCTGAAACATAAAAATTACCAAAATAATTCCCGAACCCTAAAAGTAACCAAAATACTCTCGAAACTAAAAAAATTACCAGAATACCTCTGAAACCCAAGGAATGACCAAAACAGCCCCGAAACCCAAAAAAATGACCAAAATACCCCTGAAACATAAAAATTACGAAAATAATTCCCTAAACCTAAAAGTAACCAAAATACTCTCGAAACCAAAAAAATTACCAGAATACCTCTGAAACCCAAGAAAGGACCAAAACAGCCCCGAAACCCAAAAAATGACCAAAATACCCCTGAAACATAAAAATTACCAAAATGATTCCCGAAACCTAAAAGTAACCAAAATACTCTCGAAACCAAAAAAATTACCAGAACACCTCTGAAACCCAAGAGAGGACCAAAACAGCCCCGAAACCCAAAAAATGACCAAATTACCCCTGAAAAATAAAAATTACCAAAATAATTCCCGAAACCTAAAAGTTACCAAAATACTCTCGAAACCAAAAAAATTACCAGAATACCTCCGAAACCCAAGAAATGACCAAAACATCCCCAAAACCCAAAAAATGACCAAAATACCCCTGAAACATAAAAATTACCAAAATAATTCCCGAAACTTAAGAGTAACCAAAATACTCTCGCAACCAAAAAAATTACCAGAATACCTCTGAAACCCAAGGAATGACCAAACAGCCCGGAAACCCAAAAAATGACCAAAATACCACTGAAACATAAAAATTTCCAAAATAATTCCCGAAACCTAAAAGTAACCAAAATACTCTAGAAACCAAAAAAATTACCAGAATACCTCTAAAACCCAAGAAATGACCACAACAGCCCCGAAACCCAAAAAATGACCAAAATACCCCTGAAACAAAAAATTACCAAAATAATTTCCGAAACCTAAAAGTAACCAAAATACTCTCGAAACAAAAAAAATTACCAGAATACCTCTGAAACCCAAGAAAGGACCAAAACTGCCCCGAAACCCAAAAAATGACCAAAATACCCCTGAAAAATAAAAATTACCAAAATAATTCCCGAAACCTAAAAGTTACAAAAATACTCTCGAAACCAAAAAAATTACCAGAATACCTCTGAAACCCAAGGAATGACCAAAACAGCCCCGAAACCCAAAAAATGACCAAAATACCCTCGAAACATAAAAATTAACAAAATAATCTACGAAACCTAAAAGTAACAAAAATACTCTCGAAACCAAAAAAAATTACCAGAATTCCTCCGAAACCAAAGAAATGACCAAAACAGCCCCGAGACCCGAAAAATGACCAAAATACCCCCGAAACATAAAAATTACCAAAATAATCCCCGAAACCTAAAAGTAACCAAAATACTCTCGAAACCAAAAAAATTACCAGAATACCTCTGAAACCCAAGAAAGGACCAAAACAGCCCCGAGACCCAAAAAATGACCAAAATACCCTCGAAACAAAAAAATTACCAAAATAATCCCCGAAACCTAAAAGTAACCAAAATACTCTCGAAACCAAAAAAATTACCAGAATACCTCTGAAACCCAAGAAAGGACCAAAACAGCCCCGAGACCCAAAAAATGACAAAAATTTCTCTGAAAAATAAAAATTACCAAAATAAGTCCCGAAACCTAAAAGTTACCAAAATACTCTCGAAACCAAAAAAATTACCAGAATATCTCCGAAACCCAAGAAATTGCCAAAACAGCCCCGAAACCCAAAAATGACCAAAATAACCCTGAAACATAAAAATTACCAAAATAATTCCCGAACCCTAAAAGTAACCAAAATACTCTCGAAACTAAAAAAATTACCAGAATACCTCTGAAACCCAAGGAATGACCAAAACAGCCCCGAAACCCAAAAAAATGACCAAAATACCCCTGAAACATAAAAATTACGAAAATAATTTCCTAAACCTAAAAGTAACCAAAATACTCTCGAAACCAAAAAAATTACCAGAATACCTCTGAAACCCAAGAAAGGACCAAAACAGCCCCGAAACCCAAAAAATGACCAAAATACCCCTGAAACATAAAAATTACCAAAATGATTCCCGAAACCTAAAAGTAACCAAAATACTCTCGAAACCAAAAAAATTACCAGAACACCTTTGAAACCCAAGAAAGGACCAAAACAGCCCCGAAACCCAAAAAATGACCAAATTACCCCTGAAAAATAAAAATTAACAAAATAATTCCCGAAACCTAAAAGTTACCAAAATACTCTCGAAACCAAAAAAATTACCAGAATACCTCCGAAACCCAAGAAATGACCAAAACATCCCCGAAACCCAAAAAATGACCAAAATACCCCTGAAACATAAAAATTACCAAAATAATTCCCGAAACTTAAGAGTAACCAAAATACTCTCGAAACCAAAAAAATTACCAGAATACCTCTGAAACCCAAGGAATGACCAAACAGCCCGGAAACCCAAAAAATGACCAAAATACCACTGAAACATAAAAATTTCCAAAATAATTCCCGAAACCTAAAAGTAACCAAAATACTCTAGAAACCAAAAAAATTACCAGAATACCTCTAAAACCCAAGAAATGACCACAACAGCCCCGAAACCCAAAAAATGACCAAAATACCCCTGAAACAAAAAATTACCAAAATAATTTCCGAAACCTAAAAGTAACCAAAATACTCTCGAAACAAAAAAAATTACCAGAATACCTCTGAAACCCAAGAAAGGACCAAAACTGCCCCGAAACCCAAAAAATGACCAAAATACCCCTGAAAAATAAAAATTACCAAAATAATTCCCGAAACCTAAAAGTTACAAAAATACTCTCGAAACCAAAAAAATTACCAGAATACCTCTGAAACCCAAGGAATGACCAAAACAGCCCCGAAACCCAAAAAATGACCAAAATACCCTCGAAACATAAAAATTAACAAAATAATCTACGAAACCTAAAAGTAACAAAAATACTCTCGAAACCAAAAAAATTACCTGAATTCCTACGAAACCAAAGAAATGACCAAAACAGCCCCGAAACCCGAAAAATGACCAAAATACCCTCGAAACATAAAAATTACCAAAATAATCCCCGAAACCTAAAAGTAACCAAAATACTCTCGAAACCAAAAAAATTACCAGAATACCTCTGAAACCCAAGAAAGGACCAAAACAGCCCCGAGACCCAAAAAATGACAAAAATATCTCTGAAAAATAAAAATTACCAAAATAATTCCCGAAACCTAAAAGTTACCAAAATACCCTCGAAACCAAAAAAATTACCAGAATATCTCCGAAACCCAAGAAATTGCCAAAACAGCCCCGAAACCCAAAAATGACCAAAATACCCCTGAAACATAAAAATTACCAAAATAATTCCCGAACCCTAAAAGTAACCAAAATACTCTCGAAACTAAAAAAATTACCAGAATACCTCTGAAACCCAAGGAATGACCAAAACAGCCCCGAAACCCAAAAAAATGACCAAAATACCCCTGAAACATAAAAATTACGAAAATAATTCCCTAAACCTAAAAGTAACCAAAATACTCTCGAAACCAAAAAAGTTACCAGAATACCTCTGAAACCCAAGGAATGACCAAAACAGCCCCGAAACCCAAAAAATGACCAAAATAACCCTGAAACATAAAAATTGTCAAAATAATTCCCGAAACCTAAAAGTAACCAAAATACTCTCGAAATCAAAAAAATTACCAGAATACCTCCGAAACCCCAGAAATGACCAAAACAGCCCCGAAACCCAAAAAATGACCAAAATTCCCCTGAAACATAAAAATTGCCAAAATAATTCCCGAACCCTAAAAGTATCCAAAATACTCTCGAAACCAAAAAAATTACCAGAATACCTCCGAAACCCAAGAAATGACCAAAATACCCCTGAAACATAAAAATTACCAAAATAATTCCCGAAACCTAAAAGTAACCAAAATACTCTCGAAACCAAAAAAATTACCAGAATACCTCTGAAACCCAAGAAAGGACCAAAACAGCCCCGAGACCCAAAAAATGACCAAAATACCCTCGAAACAAAAAAATTACCAAAATAATCCCCGAAACCTAAAAGTAACCAAAATACTCTCGAAACCAAAAAAATTACCAGAATACCTCTGAAACCCAAGAAAGGACCAAAACAGCCCCGAGACCCAAAAAATGACAAAAATTTCTCTGAAAAATAAAAATTACCAAAATAAGTCCCGAAACCTAAAAGTTACCAAAATACTCTCGAAACCAAAAAAATTACCAGAATATCTCCGAAACCCAAGAAATTGCCAAAACAGCCCCGAAACCCAAAAATGACCAAAATAACCCTGAAACATAAAAATTACCAAAATAATTCCCGAACCCTAAAAGTAACCAAAATACTCTCGAAACTAAAAAAATTACCAGAATACCTCTGAAACCCAAGGAATGACCAAAACAGCCCCGAAACCCAAAAAAATGACCAAAATACCCCTGAAACATAAAAATTACGAAAATAATTTCCTAAACCTAAAAGTAACCAAAATACTCTCGAAACCAAAAAAATTACCAGAATACCTCTGAAACCCAAGAAAGGACCAAAACAGCCCCGAAACCCAAAAAATGACCAAAATACCCCTGAAACATAAAAATTACCAAAATGATTCCCGAAACCTAAAAGTAACCAAAATACTCTCGAAAACAAAAAAATTACCAGAACACCTCTGAAACCCAAGAAAGGACCAAAACAGCCCCGAAACCCAAAAAATGACCAAATTACCCCTGAAAAATAAAAATTACCAAAATAATTCCCGAAACCTAAAAGTTACCAAAATACTCTCGAAACCAAAAAAATTACCAGAATACCTCCGAAACCCAAGAAATGACCAAAACATCCCCGAAACCCAAAAAATGACCAAAATACCCCTGAAACATAAAAATTACCAAAATAATTCCCGAAACTTAAGAGTAACCAAAATACTCTCGAAACCAAAAAAATTACCAGAATACCTCTGAAACCCAAGGAATGACCAAACAGCCCGGAAACCCAAAAAATGACCAAAATACCACTGAAACATAAAAATTTCCAAAATAATTCCCGAAACCTAAAAGTAACCAAAATACTCTAGAAACCAAAAAAATTACCAGAATACCTCTAAAACCCAAGAAATGACCACAACAGCCCCGAAACCCAAAAAATGACCAAAATACCCCTGAAACAAAAAATTACCAAAATAATTTCCGAAACCTAAAAGTAACCAAAATACTCTCGAAACAAAAAAAATTACCAGAATACCTCTGAAACCCAAGAAAGGACCAAAACTGCCCCGAAACCCAAAAAATGACCAAAATACCCCTGAAAAATAAAAATTACCAAAATAATTCCCGAAACCTAAAAGTTACAAAAATACTCTCGAAACCAAAAAAATTACCAGAATACCTCTGAAACCCAAGGAATGACCAAAACAGCCCCGAAACCCAAAAAATGACCAAAATACCCTCGAAACATAAAAATTAACAAAATAATCTACGAAACCTAAAAGTAACAAAAATACTCTCGAAACCAAAAAAATTACCTGAATTCCTACGAAACCAAAGAAATGACCAAAACAGCCCCGAAACCCGAAAAATGACCAAAATACCCTCGAAACATAAAAATTACCAAAATAATCCCCGAAACCTAAAAGTAACCAAAATACTCTCCAAACCAAAAAAATTACCAGAATACCTCTGAAACCCAAGAAAGGACCAAAACAGCCCCGAGACCCAAAAAATGACAAAAATATCTCTGAAAAATAAAAATTACCAAAATAATTCCCGAAACCTAAAAGTTACCAAAATACCCTCGAAACCAAAAAAATTACCAGAATATCTCCGAAACCCAAGAAATTGCCAAAACAGCCCCGAAACCCAAAAATGACCAAAATACCCCTGAAACATAAAAATTACCAAAATAATTCCCGAACCCTAAAAGTAACCAAAATACTCTCGAAACTAAAAAAATTACCAGAATACCTCTGAAACCCAAGGAATGACCAAAACAGCCCCGAAACCCAAAAAAATGACCAAAATACCCCTGAAACATAAAAATTACGAAAATAATTCCCTAAACCTAAAAGTAACCAAAATACTCTCGAAACCAAAAAAATTACCAGAATACCTCTGAAACCCAAGGAATGACCAAAACAGCCCCGAAACCCAAAAAATGACCAAAATAACCCTGAAACATAAAAATTGTCAAAATAATTCCCGAAACCTAAAAGTAACCAAAATACTCTCGAAATCAAAAAAATTACCAGAATACCTCCGAAACCCCAGAAATGACCAAAACAGCCCCGAAACCCAAAAAATGACCAAAATTCCCCTGAAACATAAAAATTGCCAAAATAATTCCCGAACCCTAAAAGTATCCAAAATACTCTCGAAACCAAAAAAATTACCAGAATACCTCCGAAACCCAAGAAATGACCAAAATACCCCTGAAACATAAAAATTACCAAAATAATTCCCGAAACCTAAAAGTAACCAAAATACTCTCGAAACCAAAAAAATTACCAGAATACCTCTGAAACCCAAGAAAGGACCAAAACAGCCCCGAAACCCAAAAAATGACCAAAATACCACTGAAACATAAAAATTACCAAAATAATTCCCGAAACCTAAAAGTTACCAAAATACTCTCGAAACCAAAAAAATTACCAGAATATCTCCGAAACCCAAGAAATGACCAAAACAGCCCCGAAACCCAAAAAATGACCAAAATACCACTGAAACATAAAAATTACCAAAATAATTCCCGAACCCAAAAAGTAACCAAAATACTCTCGAAACCAAAAAAATTACCAGAATACCTCTGAAACCCAAGGAATGACCAAAACAGCCACGAAACCCAAAAAAATGACCAAAATACCCCTGAAAAAAAAAATTACGAAAATAATTCTTGAAACCTAAAAGTAACCAAAGTACTATTGAAACCAAAAAAATTACCAGAATTCCTCCGAAACCCAAGAAATGACCAAAACAGACCCGAAACCCTAAAAATGACCAAAATACCCCTGAAACATAAAAATTACCAAAATAATCTCCGAAACCTAAAAGTAACAAAAATACTCTTGAAACCAAAAAAATTACCAGAATTCCTCCGAAACCTATGTAATGACCAAAACAGCCCCGAAACCCAAAAAATGACCAAAATACCCCTGAAACATAAAAATTACCAAAATGATTCCCGAAACCTAAATGTAACCAAAATACTCTCGAAACAAAAAAAATTACCAGAACACCTCTGAAACCCAAGAAATGACCAAAACAGCCCCGAAACCCAAAAAATGACCAAAATACCCCTGAAAAATAAAAATTACGAAAATAATTCCCGAAACCTAAAAGTTACCAAAATACTCTCGAAACCAAAAAAATTACCAGAATACCTCCGAAACCCAAGAAATGACCAAAACAGCCCCGAAACCCAAAAAATGACCAAAATACCCCTGAAACATAAAAATTACCAAAATAATCCCCGAAACCTAAAAGTAACCAAAATACTCTCGAAACCAAAAAAATTACCAGAATACCTCTGAAACCCAAGAAAGGACCAAAACAGCCCCGAGACCCAAAAAATGACAAAAATATCTCTGAAAAATAAAAATTACCAAAATAATTCCCGAAACCTAAAAGTTACCAAAATACCCTCGAAACCAAAAAAATTACCAGAATATCTCCGAAACCCAAGAAATTGCCAAAACAGCCCCGAAACCCAAAAATGACCAAAATACCCCTGAAACATAAAAATTACCAAAATAATTCCCAAAACCTAAAAGTAACCAAAATACTCTCGAAACAAAAAAAATTACCAGAATACCTCTGAAACCCAAGAAAGGACCAAAACAGCCCCGAAACCCAAAAAATGACCAAAATACCCCTGAAACATAAAAATTACCAAAATGATTTCCGAAACCTAAAAGTAACCAAAATACTCTCGAAACCAAAAAAATTACAAGAATACCTCCGAAACCCAAGAAATGACCAAAACAGCCCCGAAACCCAAAAAATGACCAAAATACCCCTGAAACATAAAAATTACCAAAATAATTCCCGAAACTTAAAAGAAACCAAAATACTCTCGAAACCAAAAAAATTACCAGAATACCTCTGAAACCCAAGGAATGACCAAAACAGCCCGGAAACCCAAAAAATGACCAAAATACCACTGAAACATAAAAATTTCCAAAATAATTCCCGAGACCTAAAAGTAACCAAAATACTCTAGAAACCAAAAAAATTACCAGAATACCTCTGAAACCCAAGAAATGACCAAAACAGCCCCGAAACCCAAAAAATGACCAAAATACCCCTGAAACAAAAAATTACCAAAATAATTCCCGAAACCTAAAAGTAACCAAAATACTCTCGAAAGAAAAAAAATTACCAGAATACCTCTGAAACCCAAGAAAGGACCAAAACAGCCCCGAAACCCAAAAAATGACCAAAATACCCCTGAAAAATAAAAATTACCAAAATAATTCCCGAAACCTAAAAGTAACAAAAATACTCTCGAAACCAAAAAAATTACCAGAATTCCTCCGAAACCAAAGAAATGACCAAAACAGCCTCGAAACCCAAAAAATGACCAAAATACTCTCGAAACATAAAAATTACCAAAATAATCTCCGAAACCTAAAAGTAACAAAAATACTCTCGAAACCAAAAAAATTACCAGAATACCTCTGAAACCCAAGGAATGACCAAAACAGCTCCGAGACCCAAAAAATGACCAAAATATCTCTGAAAAATAAAAATTACCAAAATAATTCCCGAAACCTAAAAGTTACCAAAATACTCTCGAAACCAAAAAAATTACCAGAATATCTCCGAAACCCAAGAAATTGCCAAAACAGCCCCGAAACCCAAAAAATGACCAAAATACCCCTGAAACATAAAAATTACCAAAATAATTCCCGAACCCTAAAAGTAACCAAAATACTCTCTGATTGGAATAAAATCTCCCACCAGACGACAGTAGGCCACACTCGCCGACGGTTAGATCCGTGACGGCTGAAACACCCGACGGACGTCAGAGCTCGACGACCCCAATCCTAGGGGGGCGACGGGAGAAGGCAGACGGGTGTTGGTATCAGGCACTGAGACCAGTCTTGCCACGTGCGCTTCGCTGGAAAGAGTGAATCTTGTCGCGTACGCTGCTTAGCCAGATATCTTGCGAAGCACGACTCCCACCCCCAAGAAGGGAATCGTGCCCAACACGCTTGGCTACCCCATAAGAGTCTTGCGTCCCACGCTACTCGAGGGCAATTTCGGTACAACGATATCTTCTCCAGCACGCCTTGCCCAAAGGCCATTACCACTACTATAAATACCGCCACATCCTCCAAAAATCGAGGTACGTATACTAAGACCCGATTCTGGCACTCTGGAGTTGTGTAAAAATACTAACTTAACCATCGGAGGGTCGTCGGCCGGTACCACACCGGTACTTCCCTTTGAGGTTCTTCTTCCTTCTGCAGGACCGTCCGGAACGCGCTCAAGCCCTTCAACCCACTGGTTTGATTATTGACATCATCAGTTGGCGTCGTCTGTGGGAAGACGCACAAGTTCCTGTTACGTGTTTCCCGGACTAAGGGTTGCATGGTACTCACGCGTTCAAGGACAACCACCATGAACGACCAAGGCAACGAACAACGCACCACAGCCCTTGAAAGGCAAGTCCAGACTCTGGCGGCCGCGGTGGAACGTCTCACGAAGCGCAACAATGACTTGGAAGAGCAGCTGTTGCGAAGGAATGCGACGGGTGACAATCAGGGAGAGAATCAGGAGGAGAGCAGTGCCGAGGAGAGGGACCGTGAGGGTCCTGAGGGAAGCCATGCATTGAGCCGGCCCGAAGGACAACAGCCAAACCATCGGTCGGGAGATGGCCACGCCCAGTCTGGCATGGCCGTAGAAATGCGAATGATGAAGGAACGCATGGACTTCATGATGAACGCCCTCAAAGGGCGAGTATCCAGCGACCTCGATGACCTCGTCCACCGCACGGACTCTCCATTTACAACACCCGTCATCATGTTCCCTACACCACCGAAGTTCCGCATGCCCGAGGTGGAAAGCTACGACGGGTCCAAGGATCCGTTGGACCACTTGGAAACTTTCAAGACGTTGATGCACCTGCACGGCGCGCCAGACGAAATCATGTGCAAGGCCTTCCCCGCAACGCTGAAAGGCTCTGCGAGGACCTGGTTTGGCAGGCTGACGCCCGGTTCGTCGGCACCTTCAGGGAGTTAAGCGCTTTGTTTGCCTCCCAATTTATCGGAGGACACCGTCACAAGAGATCTACCACGTGCCTGATGAACATTAAGCAACGGGAGGATGAAACGCTGAGATCCTACATAGCCCGCTTCAATAGAGAAGCGTTGACAATTGACGAAGCGGACGACCGGATACAAGTGACCGCGTTCACGAACGGGCTGCGGAAGGGTAAATTCTTGTTCTCTTTGTACAAGAATGACCCGAAGACAATGTCAGATGTGTTTTACAGGGCAACGAAGTACATGAACGCGGAAGATGCGTTACTGGCAAGAGAAGAGAAGCCCCCCAAGAAGAGGGAAAGGCAAGAAGACACCCGACAGGACAAGGGGCGGAAGGCACCTCGGACAGGGGAGATCCGAGACAGCAGGCGCCCGAAGCACAATGCCGGGAAATTCACGAGCTATACCCCATTGACGGCTCCGGTTGATCAGGTTTTGATGCAGATCAAAGACGACGGGTCCTTGACGTTTCCGGGAAAGATGAAATCGGATCCGGAGAAACGACCAAAAGACAAGTATTGCCGCTTCCACCGGGATCACGGACATGATACCGTTGACTGCTACGATTTAAAGCAACAGGTCGAAACCTTGATTAGGCAGGGGAAGCTGCAGAGGTTCGTCAACAGAGAAAAGGCCGAAATGCCTCGGCAGGGACAGCCCCCTCACCGAGACAATGAGCGTCCCAGACCACCCATAGGGGATATAAGGGTGATTGTGGGTGGCACACTAGTCGCCAGTTTTACAAAGAAGGCTCTGAAGTCCCACCTCAGGGCGGTCCAAAATATTCAGGCAGCGAGCTCCGTCCAGAAGAAGCCGAGAACAAGCAGCCCCACTATGGAGTTCACAGAAGAGGATGCCCAACACCTCCACCACCCGCACGACGACGCCCTTGTCGTCAGTATCCGGATAGGGGACTACAACACCTACCGAGTCCTGATTGACAACGGGAGCTCCGCAGATATTCTCTACTATCCTGCGTTCCAGCAGATGCGGATTGACAAAGAACGTTTGGTTCCTACCAAGGCACCACTCACAGGTTTCGGGGGGACCAGAGTATATCCCCTCGGCTCGATCTCATTGCCCGTCACTATCGGGGAATACCCTCGGCAGCTCACCAGGGACGTCACCTTCCTAGTCGTCGACTGCTCCTCAGCATACAACGCAATCATAGGGCGACCAACCCTCAACGCCTGGAAGGCCGCCACCTCGACCTATGCCTTAAAGGTCAAGTTCCCTACAGAGTACGGGGTAGGAGAACTATGGGGAGACCAAGTGGCCGCACGAGAATGCTATGTGGCAATGGTAGAGATGAATGGCCAGCTACAGACGATGAACATAGAGCAGAGGACGGGGGCAGAACCTGTGGAAGAACTCGAAGAGATAATTCTCGACGAGTCCAAGCCTGAGAGAACCACCAGGATCGGTACCCTCAGCAGTCCGGCGACCCGCCAGGCACTCACGACCTTCCTCAAGGAAAATCGGGACGTATTCGCCTGGAGCCATGAGGACATGCCGGGGATCGATCCGTCGGTCATGGTACATAGGCTGAACGTAGCAACCTCCTTCCGGCCTGTCAGGCAAAAGAAGCGAGTATTTGCTCCAGAGAGAGATCGTGCAGTGGCAGAGGAGGTTGGTAAATTACGAGAGGCAGGGTTCATCCGGGAAGTCTACTACCCCGACTGGTTAGCAAATGTTGTAATGGTCAAGAAGGCCAGCGGGAAGTGGCGGATGTGTGTGGACTTCACGGACCTGAATAAGGCGTGCCCAAAGGACAGCTACCCCCTCCCTAGAGTCGACGCTCTAGTAGACTCTACGGCCCGACACCAGCTGCTGAGTTTCATGGATGCCTTCTCAGGATATAACCAGATCCAGATGGATGAGGCAGATCAGGAGAAAACCTCATTCGTCACCAGCCAAGGACTCTTCTGCTACAAGGTGATGCCATTCAGACTGAAGAATGCAGGTGCCATATATCAGAGGCTGATGAACAAAATGTTCGCCAACCAAATAGGGAGGAATGTCCAAGTGTATGTCGACGATATGCTGGTGAAAAGCCAGCAAGAGAAGGATCATCTGAGTGATCTCAAGGAAACGTTCGGAACCCTCCGTTAATACAATATGAAACTCAACCCCTCGAAATGCGCCTTCGGGGTAACCGCAGGAAAATTCCTCGGCTTCATGGTCTCTCAGAGAGGCATCGAGGCCAACCCGGATAAGATCAGGGCAATAATGGAGATGGCCCCTCCGAAGAATGTAAAAGAAGTTCAGAGTCTGAACGGGAAGGTTGCCGCGCTGAACAGATTTGTGTCTAGAGCCACGGACAAATGCCTTCCCTTCTTTCGCACATTGAAGAAAGCGTTCGAGTGGACGGACGAGTGCCAAAAGGCATTCGAAGAGTTAAAAGCTTACCTCTCTTGCCCACCATTGCTGAGTCCTTCACAGCCCGGGGAAGAACTCTCCCTCTACCTGGCCGTATCCCCAGCCGCCGTCAGCGCGGCCTTGATCAGAGAAGAGGACGGGGTGCAGAGACCCGTATACTACGCCAGCCGGGCGTTCCAAGGGGCGGAAGGAAGGTACCCGCCCATGGAGAAACTCGCCTTCGCCCTAGTCACCGCAGCCAGAAAGCTCAAACCCTACTTCCAAGCTCACACAATCGTCGTCCTAACCGACAAGCCTTTGCGGCGAGCAATGCACAATCCAGAAGCCGCAGGTCGTCTGGCCTTATGGGCAATAGAACTGACTGAGTTTGACATCCGCTACAGCCCGCGTACCGCCCTCAAGGGACAGGCAGTAGCTGATTTCATAGTCGAGTTCACCAACACAGAAGACGAGGGGGCAGATGCAAGCCCAGCATGGAGTGTACATACAGATGGGTCGTCAACCAGACGAGCCGGTGGCATTGGGGTCGTGCTCCGTTCTCCTGAAGGAGACCAAATTGATTGTATGATCCGGCTAGAATTCCCCATCACCAATAAAGAGGCAGAGTATGAAGCCTTAATAGCCGGACTGGACCTCGCCAAAGCAGTGGGCGCGCTCCGAGTAGTCGTCTCCTGCGACTCCCAGGTAGTCGTCAACCAAGTCAACGGGAACTACGAGTGCAGGGGCGACAGAATGAAGAGGTACCTCCATCAGGCAAAAAGAAGGGTAGACGAACTCGGAGCAAAGATAGTCCAAGTCCCCAAAGAGGAAAACGAACCGGCCGATCGCCTCGCCAAAGTTGCTTCGTCAGGGCAGGAGAGCAGCACTGACGGTGTGCTACACTTTGTGCAGGCTTCCCCACTAGTAGACTCCATTGAAATGCAGGAAGTCGGCTCGAAAAGCAACTGGACCACGCCGTTGGCCTCATACTTGAGAGATGGCGTCTTGCCCGACGGAAGAGTAGCCGCCAGAAGGCTGAAGGTCCAAGCATCAAGGTTCGTCCTGATAGAAGGAGTCCTATACAAAAGGGGCTTCTCTCGCCCATACCTAAGGTGCCTGGGTTCTGAAGAAGCTGATTATGTCATGAGGGAAGTGCACGAAGGGATATGTGGAAACCATTCAGGGTCATGGTCACTGGCGCATAAGCTGATCCGCGGAGGATACTACTGGCCGACCATGAGAAAAGACACGCAGGCTTATGTCAAAGCTTGCGACAAGTGCCAGAGGTTCAGCAACATCGTCAGGCAACCCCCTGAAGAGCTGACCCCCATGACGGCCCCGTGGCCATTCGCTCAATGGGGACTGGATATCATGGGCCCATTCCCAACAGCGGTACGACAGCTCAAACTCCTTGTGGTAGGCATAGACTACTTCACAAAGTGGGTGGAAGCTGAGGCATTGGCAACCATCACGGAGAAGAACATACGGAGCTTCGTCTGGAAGTCTATCATATGCAGGTTCGGGATACCCAGGGTATTAGTCTCCGACAACGGCAAACAGTTTGACAATGGTCCCTTCCGGGAATTCTGTGCGCAGCTGGGAATAAAGAATCACTACTCTTCCCCGGCCCACCCCCAAGCCAACGGACAAGTCGAGGTAACGAACCGATCCTTGCTCAAAATTATCAAGACTCGGCTCGAGGGGGCAAAGGGGATATGGCCAGAGGAGCTGCCAAGTGTATTATGGGCATACAGGACGACAGCAAGGACCCCCACAGGAGAAACACCGTTCAGGCTAGCCTACGGAAGCGAGGCAGTCATTCCAGCCGAAGTAGGACTCACAACCTACAGGGTGAACACCCATGATGAAGGCCGGAACAACGAGGCCTTACGCCTACAGCTTGACTTGATCGACGAAGCAAGGACAGCAGCAGAGCAAAGGCTAGCCCGGTATCAGGATCGCATGGCTAAACATTACAACGCCCGAGTCAGGCACAGGGAATTCCAGGTCGGCGACCTCGTCCTAAGAAAGATCATGGGCGCTGCCAGGGACCCATCCCAAGGAAAGCTCGGCCCCAATTGGGAAGGGCCCTACCGAGTCACAGCACGACAAAGGAAGGGCACCTACCATCTGGAAACACTGGAGGGGCAGAAGCTGCACCACCCGTGGAATGCCGAGCACCTACGTAAGTACTACCAGTAAGAAAGAAAAGCAGCCCCCAACTTGTAACTAGTCTGTAGTTGATATACCTCGATGTATTCCTGGCTTTTAAAAGTTTATGTTTTCCCCTCCCTAAAAATTATGCAAGACACAGAAGTTTATCCAAAATCTCTTCTACTATTACAAAGTGTTGAACACGCAAAGTATAAAGCCTCACCAAAAAGACACGTTCAAGCATGGAAGCTGACGGTGTTCAAAGACGACGGCCCAAATTCGACGACGGCATAAAAGCGTCAGGCACCCAGCTGACGGCTTAAAAGCCACTACGATTTCCCAAGTGGAAAACATAAAAAGCCTAAGTCTAAAAGACGACGGCCCAAATTCGACGACGGCATAAAAGCGTCAGGCACCCAGCTGACAGCTTAAAAGCCACTACGATTTCCCAAGTGGAAAACATAAAAAGCCCAAGTCTAAAAGACGACGGCCCAAATTCGACGACGGCATAAAAGCGTCAGGCACCCAGCTGACGGCTTAAAAGCCACTGCGATTTCCCAAGTGGAAAACATAAAAAGCCTAAGTCTAAAAGACGACGGCCCAAATTCGACGACGGCATAAAAGCGTCAGGCACCCAGCTGACGGCTTAAAAGCCACTGCGATTTCCTAAGTGGAAAACATAAAAAGCCTAAGTCTAAAAGACGACGGCCCAATTCGACGACGGCATAAAAGCGTCAGGCGCCCATACTGACTGCTTAAAAGCCACAAGGTTTTCCTGAATGGAAACATCCAAAGCCTAAGTCTAAGGATGACGGCGTAAATGGCGACGGCTCAAAGCCAGCTACATCCTCTTATAAGGCTAAAAGCCAAAGCCTAAGTCTAAGGATGACGGCATAAATATTGACGGCTCAAAGCCAGCTACATCCTCTTATAAGGCTAAAAGCCAAAGCCTAAGTCTAAGGATGACGGCATAAATATTGACGGCTCAAAGCCAACTACATCCTCTTATAAGGCTAAAAGCCAAAGCCTAAGTCTAAGGATGACGGCATGAATGGCAACGGCTCGAAGCCAACCCCATCACCCTAAAAAGATTAAATGCCAGAGCCCAAGTATAAGGACGACGGCATAAATATTGAAGGCCCAAAGCTAACTACGTTATTATAACAAGTTGGAAGATAAAATCTTGTCAAGGGTGACGGTTCAAAGCTACCTACATTATTATTTATGACGGCCTGTTATATTGACGGCTCAGCATATTGACGGCTTATTATATCAAGCAACACACACAAGCAAGATTTAAAACAGCATATGAATTGAAATAAGATATAAACTGAAACAAATGCTCTGCAAATCAACATTGTTCTCGACGGCCCATAAATTGACCGTCCTACAAAGAAAATCATTACAAAAATTCTCCACAGAAATTACAACTCTAATGAACGGGGGAATCAACTACATTCACTTCTTCTTCAGTTTGGACATTGACGGTTGTTTCAGCATCGTCCTCAAGGGTCCCGTCACCTTTTTCATTCTGGCGAGCTGCGGTCTCGGAAACGGCCTGGATGACGGAAGTCTGAGCCTGGCCGCCGTCAAGGGACACCTGAGAGAGATCCGTCTCCGGATAGAGGGCCTTCACCTGACGGACGGCCTCATCAAAACCGTCCGCCATAAAGCCGCCAAGCTCCGTCAGGTACGCTTCGGAGTCTTGGTACTCTATGATCGCGTTGTCCTTGGCCTGACGGAGCTGATCCTTCATTGACTGGATCTCCAGCTCCTTATCAGCGAGGACCGTCTGCAGATTCTCCGTCTGCTTCTTATACTCTAGCCGATCCTCCTTGAGAATGGAGAACTTCTTCTCCATCTTCACCTTCCAGGCCTTATACTGCATCAGCTCGTCCTCCACCTCCGTGGTCTTCGCTTGAATACGGTTCATGGCCGTCTCCTCACGGACACAGCGGTCCATCAGGCCCTTCATCATGACGACGGCCTGAAAATCAGAAACACCAAGTCAATATGACGGTGAGGACAAATCTATACATTCATAAAACTGGTGGCGATTGGAAATTACTTACCTGGGCCAAGTTGAAAAGGCCCGTCTCCCCCATGGCCTCGATGGAATGGTTCCCGATGTCCTCATAATCCTCCACCGTCAGTATGGAGGACAACTTCTCGATTGCGTACTTCGAATCCTCGCGGAGGAGGACGGGGGGCTTCTCGACGGCGGGCGGGGGGCCACTCGTCATGAGACCCTTCCCCTTGCCGTGTTTGACAGGGGCCTTCCCTCCATCTGCCTCTAGCCCGATGACGGTCTCTGGGGTGGTCTTGGGCTTTTTGGGGGGACGGTCCCCCTCCTGGTCTTGCTTTCTCTTAATGACGGGCACCTTAGACACGCCCGTCCCTGCAGCTTGGTTCTCTCTTTTCCTTGCAGCCGCTTGCTGCTTAATTAAGGCCCTCCTTTTCGCTTCGTCCATCTCTGCAGAACAAGACGGCACATGAGTTGTTTAGAAGGCAAGAGAAAAATGACTAAGTATAAAATTTAGGTGAACGGACATACGTTTCCTGACTTGTGTTTCGTACTTCAAGGCTTCCTCGGACGGTTCAGGCCCGTCGCAGTGCCAACAGATGGTCTTCAGGCACACCAAATTAGCCCAAGACCTCTCCTTCAACTCAGACTTCTGAAAAATCCTCTCCAAGAAGCTCCAGTCTTCAATTGACACTTGAGGACGGTCTTGAGCTGAGAGAAGAAGACGGTTATATTATGACGGTGCATAAAAAGACAGGAAAAAGGGAAATAGGAAGAGAGGAACAAGGAGAGAAAGTGAACGGGTGAGTACCAGACGGGGTCAAGACACCCCAAGTGGTGTCGACGGGCATGAACTCGGTCTCACCAGGGTTCCCCATCCACTCATTCCCGTCCATGAAGAAGTACCTAGACTTCCAGTCCCTATTGGAGTCTGGAGTATCGCACACTAACCTTAATAATGGACCCCTCGCCAGAAAACTATACATTCCCCTGGATTTTTGTATCTCCACCGGACGGTAGCAGTGGATGAATTCCTTCACCGTCAACCTTTTCTTCCCCTCGGACATGGACCCGTACAACACCTCTACCCCTATAAAGACCCTCCAGGCGTTCGGGGAAACTTGGCTGACGGATAGTCCTAGGTAGTGAAGGAGGTGACGGTGTAGTGGGGTCAGTGGGAACCTCAGCCCTGCCTTGAGCATCTGCTCGTATACTCCGACACCCCTGACCCCACGGTAGTAGCACTTCTCTCCTGGGTGGGGTAGACGGAGGGGTATATTGTCAGGAATCTGGTATTTACTTCTAAGTGTTTTGAAGTGTGACTCTTTGATTGTGGAGAAGAAATCATTCACCGTCCACAGAGAGAGCATAACGTACTTCCTTATCCCGTCACTACCTACGACGGATTGGACTTGGGGCTCGTCCCCCTCTATACCGTCACTAAGGTTGCTCTCTGCCCTATCACTACTCGACGGAGAAGAGGTGGTAGATGAGCTCTCTTCACTCGAGGAGGTTGTGGCTGCAGGATCCTTTGGACCCGACGGTTTGACTTCATCGTAGCCCGCTCCGTCATGGACAAACGACTGATTACTCGACGCGCTAGACATGTCACCTACATGTGACGGAAAACCCTAAGTTCAATCGACCTAAAGACACGGACGGTGGAAAAAGAACGAACAAGCAGTAATTACTTACCGGTTACTTGCGTAGTGAAAGATGAAGTCGACGGTCGCTGGGATGTGACGGATGCACGATGGTTGACGGATAGAATGCTTTTCTGCTAGGTGAACGGATGCTCTCTGATGTTTTGTTTTCAGTTAAGAGTGAAAAATGAAAGAAAAGATGGAAGGCTTTTATATGAGAGAAATAGCGGGAGACGAAGGGACGCCTCGGTCTGAGCACACGGCCCGCGAGTTGACGACGCGTGTCCTGCATTTATTACCAGGCATTTATTACTGATGCCAGCCTGTCTATTCGACCCTTGCTGCGGATTGAACCGTCACCCCATTAGCCCGTCCTTAGTGGGTTCACGGACTGATGGGCTGAGGGGGCACCTGATTGGGATAAAATCTCCCACCAGACGACAGTAGGCCACACTCGCCGACGGTTAGATCCGTGACGGCTGAAACACCCGACGGACGTCAGAGCTCGACGACCCCAATCCTAGGGGGGCGACGGGAGAAGGCAGACGGGTGTTGGTATCAGGCACTGAGACCAGTCTTGCCACGTGCGCTTCGCTGGAAAGAGTGAATCTTGTCACGTACGCTGCTTAGCCAGATATCTTGCGAAGCACGACTCCCACCCCCAAGAAGGGAATCGTGCCCAACACGCTTGGCTACCCCAGAAGAGTCTTGCGTCCCACGCTACTCGAGGGCAATTTCGGTACAACGATATCTTCTCCAGCACGCCTTGCCCAAAGGCCATTACCACTACTATAAATACCGCCACATCCTCCAAAAATCGAGGTACGTATACTAAGACCCGACTCTGGCACTCTGGAGTTGTGTAAAAATACTAACTTAACCATCGGAGGGTCGTCGGCCGGTACCACACCGGTACTTCCCTTTGAGGTTCTTCTTCCTTCTGCAGGACCGTCCGGAACGCGCTCAAGCCCTGCAACCCACTGGTTTGATTATTGACATCATCACTCTCGAAACCAAAAAAAATTACCAGAATACATACGAAACCCAAGAAATGACCAAAACAGCCCCGAAACCCAAAAATTGACCAAAATACCCCTGAAACATAAAAATTACCAAAATAATTCCCGAAACCTAAAAGTAACCAAAATACTCTCGAAACCAAAAAAATTACCAGAATACCTCCGAAACCCAAGAAATGACCAAAATACCACTGAAACATAAAAATTACCAAAATAATTCCCGAAACCTAAAAGTAACCAAAATACTCTCGAAACCAAAAAAATTACCAGAATACCTCTGAAACCCAAGAAAGGACCAAAACAGCCCCGAAACCCAAAAAATGACCAAAATACCCCTGAAAAATAAAAATTACCAAAATAATTCCCGAAACCTAAAAGTTACCAAAATACTCTCGAAACCAAAAAAATTACCGGAATACCTCCGAAACCCAAGAAATGACCAAAACAGCCCCGAAACCCAAAAAATGGCCAAAATACCCCTGAAACATAAAAATTACCAAAATAATTCCCGAAACCTAAAAGTAACCAAAATACTCTCGAAATCAAAAAAATTACCAGAATACCTCCGAAACCCCAGAAATGACCAAAACAGCCCCGAAACCTAAAAAATGACCAAAATACCCTCGAAACATAAAAATTACAAAAATAATCCCCGAAACCAAAAATTAACCAAAATACTCTCGAAACCAAAAAAATTACCAGAATACCTCCGAAAACCAAGAAATGACCAAAACAGCCCCGAAACCCAAAAATGACCAAAATACCCTCGAAACATAAAAATTACCAAAATAATCCCTGAAACCTAAAGGTAACCAAAATACTCTCGAAACCAAAAAAATTACCAGAATAACTCCGAAACCCAAGAAATGACCAAAACAGTCTCGAAAACCAAAAAATGACCAAAATACCCCTGAAACATAAAAATTACTAAAATAATTCCCGAAACCTAAAAATAACCAAAATACTCTCGAAACTAAAAAAATTACCAGAATACCTCCGAAACCCAAGAAATGACCAAAACAGCACCGAAACCCAAAAAATGACCAAAATATCCCTGAAACATAAAAACTACCAAAATAATTCCCGAAACCTAAAAGTAACCAAAATACACTCGAAACAAAAAATATTACCAGAATACCTCCGAAACCCAAGAAATGACCAAAATGGTCCCGAAACCCAAAAAATGACCAAAATACCCCTGAAACATAAAAATTACCAAAATAATTCCCGAAACCTAAATGTAACCAAAATACTCTCGAAACCAAAAAAATTACCAGAATACATCCAAAACCCAAGAAATGACCAAAACAGCCCCGAAATCCAAAAAATGACCAAAATACCCCTGAAACATAAAAATTACCAAAATAATTCCCGAAACCTAAAAGTAACAAAAATACTCTCGAAACCAAAAAAATTACCAGAATACCTCCGAAACCCAAGAAATGACCAAAACAGCCACGAAACCCAAAAAATGTCCAAAATACCCTCGAAACATAAAAATTGCCAAAATAATCACTGAAACCTAAAAGTAACCAAAATACTCTCGAAACCAAAAAAATTACCAGAATACCTCCGAAACCCAAGAAATGACCAAAACAGTCTCGAAAACCAAAAAATGACCAAAATACCCCTGAAACATAAAAATTACCAAAATAATTCCCGAAACCTAAAAGTAACCAAAATACTCTCGAAACCCAAGAAATGACCAAAACAGCCCCGAAACCCAAAAAATGACCAAAATACCCCGGAAACATAAAAATTGTCAAAATAATTCCCGAAACCTAAAAGTAACCAAAATAATTCCCGAAACCTAAAAGTAACAAAAATACTCTCGAAACCAAAAAAATTACCAGAATACCTCCGAAACCCAAGAAATGACCAAAACAGCCACGAAACCCAAAAAATGACAAAAATATCCTCGAAACATAAAAATTACCAAAATAATCCCAGAAACCTAAAAGTAACCAAAATACTCTCGAAACCAAAAAAATTACCGGAATACCTCCGAAACCCAAGAAATGACCAAAATACCCCTGGAACATAAAAATTACCAAAATAATTCCCGAAACCTAAAAGTAACCAAAATACTATCGAAACCAAAAAAATTACCAGAATACCTCTGAAACCCAAGAAAGGACCAAAACAGCCCCGAAACCCAAAAAATGACCAAAATACCCCTGAAAAATAAAAATTACCAAAATAATTCCCGAAACCTAAAAGTTACCAAAATACTCTCGAAACCAAAAAAATTATCAGAATACCTCCGAAACCTAAAAGTTACCAAAATACTCTCGAAACCAAAAAAATTACCAGAATACCTCCGAAACCCAAGAAATGACCAAAACAGCCCCGAAACCCAAAAAATGACCAAAATACCCCTGAAACATAATAATTACCAAAATAATTCCCGAAACCTAAAAGTAACCAAAATATTCTCGAAACCAAAACAATTACCAGAATACCTCTGAAACCCAAGGAATGACCAAAACAGCCCCGAAACCCAAAAAATGACCAAAATACCCTCGAAACATAAAAATTACCAAAATAATCTCCGAAACCTAAAAGTAACAAAGATACTCTCGAAACCAAAAAAATTACCAGAATTCCTCCGAAACCCAAGAAATGACCAAAACAGCCCCGAAACCCAAAAAATGACCAAAATACCTCTGAAACATAAAAATTACGAAAATAATTCCCGAATCCTAAAAGTAACCAAAATACTCTCGAAACCAAAAAAATTACCAGAATACCTCTGAAACCCAAGAAAGGACCAAAACAGCCCCGAAACCCAAAAAATGACCAAAATACCCCTGAAAAATAAAAATTACCAAAATAATTCCCGAAACCTAAAAGTAACCAAAATACTCTCGAAACCAAAAAAATTACCAGAATAACTCTGAAACCCAAGGATTGACCAAAACAGCCCCGAAACCCAAAAAATGACCAAAATACCCCTGAAACATAAAAATTGTCAAAATAATTCCCAAAACCTAAAAGTAACCAAAATACTCTCGAAATCAAAAAAATTACCAGAATACCTCCGAAACCCCAGAAATGACCAAAACAGCCCCGAAACCGAAAAAAATGACCAAAATACCCTCAAAACATAAAAATTAAAAAAATAATCCCCGAAACCTAAAATTAACCAAAATACTCTCGAAACCAAAAAAATTACCAGAATACCTCCGAAAACCAATAAATGACCAAAACAGCCCCGAAACCCAAAAATGACCAAAATACCCTCGAAACATAAAAATTACCAAAATAATCCCTGAAACCTAAAGGTAACCAAAATACTCTCGAAACCAAAAAAATTACCAGAATAATTCCGAAACCCAAGAAATGACCAAAACAGTCTCGAAAACAAAAAAATGACCAAAATACCCCTGAAACATAAAAATTACTAAAATAATTCCCGAAACCTAAAAATAACCAAAATACTCTCGAAACTAAAAAAATTACCAGAATACCTTCAAAACCCAAGAAATGACCAAAAAGCCCCGAAACCCAAAAAATGACCAAAATACCCCTGAAACATAAAAATTACCAAAATAATTCCCGAAACCTAAAAGTAACCAAAATACTCTCGAAACCAAAAAAATTACCAGAATACCTCCGAAACCCAAGAAATGACCAAAATGGTCCCGAAACCCAAAAAATGACCAAAATTCCCCTGAAACATAAAAATTACCAAAATAATTCCCGAAACCTAAAAGTAATCAAAATACTCTCGAAACCAAAAAAATTACCAGAGTACATCCGAAACCCAAGAAATGACCAAAATAGCCCCGAAATCAAAAAAATGACCAAAATACCCCAGAAACATAAAAATTACCAAAATAATTCCCGAAACCTAAAAGTAACAAAAATACTCTCGAAACCAAAAAAATTACCAGAATACCTCCGAAACCCAAGAAATAACCAAAACAGCCACGAAACCCAAAAAATGACCAAAATACCCTCGAAACATAAAAATTACAAAAATAATCCCTGAAACCTAAAAGTAACCAAAATACTCTCGAAACCAAAAAAATTACCAGAATACCTCCGAAACCCAAGAAATGACCAAAACAGTCTCGAAAACCAAAAAATGACCAAAATACCCCTGAAACATAAAAATTACCAAAATAATTCCCGAAACCTAAAAGTAACCAAAATACTCTCGAAACTAAAAAAATTACCAGAATACCTCCGAAACCCAAGAAATGACCAAAACAGCCCCGAAACCCAAAAAATGACCAAAATAGCCCTGAAACATAAAAATTACCAAAATAATTCCCGAAACCTAAAAGTAACCAAAATACTCTCGAAACCCAAGAAATGACCAAAACAGCCCCGAAACCCAAAAAATGACCAAAATACCCCAGAAACATAAAAATTGTCAAAATAATTCCCGAAACCTAAAAGTAACCAAAATACTCTCGAAATCAAAAAAATTACCAGAATACCTCCGAAAACCAAGAAATGACCAAAACAGCCCCGAAACCCAAAAATGACCAAAATACCCCCGAAACATAAAAATTACAAAAATAATCCCTGAAACCTAAAAATGACAAAAATACTCTCGAAACCAAAAAAATTGCCAGAATACCTCCAAAACCCATGAAATTTCCAAAATACCCCCGTAACCCAAAAAATGAACAAAATACTCTCGAAACATAAAAATTACAAAAATATCCCCGAAACAAAAAAATGGCCAAAATACTCTCGAAACCAAAAAAATTACCAGAATACCTCCGAAACCCAGGAAATGACCAAAACACCACCGAAAGCCGAAAAATGACCGAAATACCCTCGAAACAATTAAAATTACCGAAGTAATCCCCGAAACCTAAAACTGACCAAAATACTCTCGAAACCAAAAAAAATTTCCTGAATACCTCCAAAACCCAAGAAATGACCAGAATACCACCGAAACCCAAAAAATGACCAAAATACCCTCGAAACATAAAAATAACCAAAATAACCCCCGAAACCTAAAAATGACAAAAATACTCTCGAAACCAAAAAAATTACCAGAATTCCTCCAAAAGCCAAGAAATGACCAAAATACCGTAGAAACCAAAAAAATGACTAAAATACCCTCGAAACAGAAAAATTACCTAAATAACTCCCGAAATCTAAAAATGACCAAAATACTCTCGAAACCAAAAATATTACCAGATTACGTTCAAAACCCAAGAAATGACCAGAATACCCCCGAAACCCAAAAAATGACCAAAATACCCTCGAAACATAAAAATTACCAAAATATCCCCGAAACATAAAAATAACCAAAATACTCTCAAAGCAAAAAATATTACCTGAATACCCCCGAAACATAAATATTACCAAAATACTCTCGAAACCAAAAAAATTACCAGAATACCTCCAAAACCCATGAAATGTCCAAAATACCCCCGAAACCCAAAAAATGACAAAAATACCCTCGAAACATAAAAATTACCTAAATAACCCCCGAAACATAAAAATGACCAAAATACCTCAAAGACCCAAGAATTGACCAAAATAGCCTAGAAACCCAAAAAATGACTAAAATACCCTCGAAACATAAAAATTACCAAAATAACTCCCGAAACCTAAAAATGACCAAAATACTCTCGAACCCAGAAATATTACCAGAATAACTTCAAAACCCAAGAAATGACCAGAATACCCCCGAAACCCAAAAAATGACCAAAATACCCTCGAAACATAAAAATTACCAAAATAACCCCCGAAACCTAAAAGTAACCAAAATACACTCGAAACCAAAAAAATTTCCACAATACCTCCGAAACGCAAGAAATGACCAAAACAACCCCGAAACCCGAAAAATGACCAAAATACCTTCGAAACAATTAAAATTACCAAAATATCCCCGAAACATAAAAATGACCAAAACACCCCCGAAATAAAAAAAAATGAACAAAATACCCTCGAAACATGAAAATTACCAAAATAATCCCCGAAAGCTAAAAATGACCAAAATACTCTCGAAACCAAAAAAATTACCAGAATACCTCCAAAGTCCAAAAAATGACTAAAATACCCCCGAAATCCAAAAAATGACCAAAATACCCACGAAACAATTAAAATTACCAAAATAATCTACGAAACCTAAAAATGACCAAAATACTCTCGAAACCAAAAAAAATACCAGAATACATCCAAAACCCAAGAAATTACCAAAATACCCCCAAAATCCAAAAAATGACCAAAATAACCTCGAAACATAAAAATTACCAAAATAACCCCCGAAACCTAAAAATGACCAAAATACTCTCGAAACCAAAAAAATTACCAGATACCTCCAAAACCCAAGAAATGACAAAAATACCCTAGAAACCCTAAAAAATGACTAAAATACCCTCGAAACATAAAAATTACCAAAATAACTCCCGAAACCTAAAAATGACCAAAATACCTCCAAGACCCAAGAAATGTCCAAAATACCCTCGAAACAAAAAGTATGACCAAAATACCCTCGAAACATAAAAATTACCAAAATATCCCCCGAAATCTAAAAATGACCAAAATACTCTCGAAACCAAAAAAATTTCCAGAATACCTCCAAAACCCAAGAAATTACTAAAATACCCCCGAAATCCAATAAATGACCAAAATACCCTCGAAACATAAAAATTACCAAAATAACCCCCGAAACCTAAAAATGACCAAAATACTCTCGAAACCAAAAAAACTACCAGAATACCTCCAAAACCCATGAAATGTCCAAAATACCCACGAAACCCAAAAAATGACCAAAATACCATCGAAACATAAAAATTACCAAAATATCCCCGAAACATAAAAATGACCAAAATACTCTCGAAGCCAAAAAAATTTCCTGAATACCTCCAAAACCCAAGAAATGGCCAAAATACCCTCGAAACATAAAAATTACCAGAATACTCTCGAAACCAAAAAAATTACCAGAATACCTCCAAAACCCAAGAAATGTCCAAAATACCCCCGAAACCCAAAAAATGACCAAAATACCCTCGAAACATAAAAATTACCAAAATATCCCCCGAAACCTAAAAATGACCAAAATACCTCCAAAACCCAAGAAATGACCAAAATACCCCCGAAACCCAAAAAATGACCAAAATACCCTCGAAACATAAAAATTACCAAAATAACCCCCGAAACCTAAAAATGACCAAAATACTCTCGAAACCAAAAAAATTACCAGAATACCTCCAAAGCCCAAGAAATGACTAAAATACCCCCGAAATCCAAAAAATAACCAAAACACCCACGAAACAATTAAAATTACCAAAATTATCCCCGAAACCTAAAAATGACCAAAATACTCTCGAAACCAAAAAAAATACCAGAATACCTCCGAAACCCAAGAAATGACCAAAATACCCCGGAAATCCGAAAAATGACCAAAATACCCTCGAAACATTAAAATTACCAAAATAACCCCCGAAACCCAAGAAATGACCAAAATACCCCGGAAATCCGAAAAATGACCAAAATACCCTCGAAACCAAAAATATGACCAAAATACCCTCGAAACATAAAAATGACCAAAATACTCTCGAAACCAAAAAAATTACCGGAATACCTCCAAAACCCAAGAAATGACCAAAATACCCCCAAAATCCAAAAAATGACCAAAATAACCTCGAAACATAAAAATTACCAAAATAACCCCCGAAACCTAAAAATGACCAAAATACTCTCGAAACCAAAAAAAATTACCATAATACCTCCAAAGCCCAAGAAATGACTAAAATACCCCCGAAATCCAGAAAATAACCAAAATACCCACGAAACAATTAAAATTACCAAAATAATCCCCGAAACCTAAAAATGACCAAAATACTCTCGAAACCAAAAAAAATACCAGAATACCTCCAAAACCCAAGAAATGACCAGAATACCCCCGAAATCCAAAAAATGACCAAAATACCCCCGAAACATAAAAATTTCCAAAATAACCCCCGAAACCTAAAAATGACCAAAATACTCTCGAAACCAAAAAAATTACCAGAATACCTCCAAAACCCATGAAATGTCCAAAATACCTCCGAAACCCAAAAAATGACCAAAATACCCTCGAAACATAAAAATGACCAAAATACTCTCGAAGCCAAAAAAATTACTAGAATACCTCCGAAACCCAAGAAATGACCAAAACACCCCCGAAAGCCGAAAAATGACCAAAATACCCTCGAAACAATTAAAATTACCAAAATAATCCCTGAAACCTAAAAATGACCAAAATACTCTCGAAACCAAAAAAAATTACCTGAATACCTCCAAAACCCAAGAAATGACCAGAATACCCCAAAAACCCAAAAAATGACCAAAATACCCTGGAAACATAAAAATTACAAAAATAACCCCCGAAACCTAAAAATGACCAAAATACCTCCAAGACCCAAGAAATGTCCAGAATACCCCCGAAACCCAAAAAATGACCAAAATACCCTCGAAACATAAAAATTACCAAAATAACCCCCGAAACCTAAAAATGACCAAAATACTCTCGAAACCAAAAAAATTACCATAATACCTCCAAAACCCAAGAAATGACTAAAATACCCCTGAAATCCAGAAAATAAGCAAAATACCCACGAAACAATTAAAATTACCAAAATAATCCCCGAAACCTAAAAATGACCAAAATACTCTCGAAACCAAAAAAAAATAGCAGAATACCTCCAAAACCCAAGAAATGACCAAAATACCCTAGAAACCCAAAAAATGACTAAAATACCCTCGAAACATAAAAATTACCAAAATAACTCCCGAAACCTAAAAATGACCAAAATACTCTCGAAACCAAAAAAATTACCAGAATACCTCCAAAACCCATGAAATGTCCAAAATACCCCTGAAACCCAAAAAATGACCAAAATACCCTCGAAACATAAAAATTACCAAAATATCCCCCGAAACCTAAAAATGACCAAAATACCTCCAAAACCCAAGAAATGACCAAAATACCCCCGAAACCCAAAAAATGACAAAAATAACCTCGAAACATAAAAATTACCAAAATATCCCCCGAAACCTAAAAATGACCAAAATAATCTCGAAACCAAAAAAATGTCCAGAATACCTCCAAAACCCAAGAAATGACTAAAATACCCCCGAAATCCAATAAATGACCAAAATACCCTCGAAACATAAAAATTACCAAAATAACCCCCGAAACCTAAAAATGACAAAAATACTCTCAAAACCAAAAAAATTACCAGAATACCTCCAAAACCCAGGAAATGTACAAAATACCCACGAAACCCAAAAAATGACCAAAATACCCTCGAAACATAAAAATTACCAAAATATCCCCGAAACATAAAAATGACCAAAATACTCTCGAAGCCAAAAAAATTTCCTGAATACCTCCAAAACCCAAGAAATGGCCAAAATACCCTCGAAACATAAAAATTACCAAAATACTCTCGAAACCAAAAAAATTACCAGAATACCTCCAAAACCCAAGAATTGTCCAAAATACCCCCGAAACCCAAAAAATGACCAAAATACCCTAGAAACATAAAAATTACCAAAATATCCCCCGAAACCTAAAAATGACCAAAATACCTCCAAAACCCAAGAAATGACCAAAATACCCCCGAAACCCAAAAAATGACCAAAATACCCTCGAAACATAAAAATTACCAAAATAACCCCCGAAACCTAAAAATGACAAAAATACTCTCGAAACATAAAAATTACCAAAATAACCCCCGAAACCTAAAAATGACCAAAATACTCTCGAAACCAAAAAAATTACCAGAATACCTCCAAAGCCCAAGAAATGACTAAAATACCCCCGAAATCCAAAAAATAACCAAAATACCCACGAAACAATTAAAATTACCAAAATAATCCTCGAAACCTAAAAATGACCAAAATACTCTCGAAACCAAAAAAAATACCAGAATACCTCCGAAACCCAAGAAATGACCAAAATACCCCAGAAATCCGAAAAATGACCAAAATACCCTCGAAACATAAAAATTACCAAAATAACCCCCGAAACCTAAAAATGATAAAAATACTCTCGAAACCAAAAAAATTACCAGAATACCTCCAAAACCCATGAAATATCACAAATACCCCCGAAACCCAAAAAATGACCAAAATACCCTTGAAACATAAAAATTACCAAAATATCCCCAAAACATAAAAAAGACCAAAATACTCTCGAAGCCAAAAAAATTACCAGAATACCTCCGAAACCCTAGAAATGACCAAACACCCCCGAAAGCCGAAAAAAGACCAAAATACCCTCGAAACAATTAAAATTACCAAAATAATCCCCGGAACCTAAAAATGACCAAAATACTCTCGAAACCAAAAAAAATTACCTGAATACCTCCATAACCCAAGAAATGACCAGAATACCCCCGAAACCCAAAAAATGACCAAAATACCCTCGAAACATTTAAATTACCAAAATAACCCCCGAAACCTAAAAATGACCAAAATACCTCCAAGACCCAAGAAATGTCCAAAATACCCTCGAAACCAAAAATATGACCAAAATACCCTTGAAAAATAAAAATTACCAAAATATCCCCGAAACATAAAAATGCCCAAAATACTCTCGAAACCAAAAAAATTACCTGAATACCTCCAAAACCCAAGAAATGGCCAAAATACCCTCGAAACAAAAAAATTACCAAAATAACCCCGGAAACATAAAAATGACCAAAATACTCTCGAAGCCAAAAAAATTTCCTGAATACCTCCAAAACCCAAGAAATGGTCAAAATACCCTCGAAACATAAAAATTACCAAAATACTCTCGAAACCAAAAAAATTACCAGAATACCTCCAAAACCCAAGAAATGTCCAAAATACCCCCGAAACCCAAAAAATGACCAAAATACCCTCGAAACATAAAAATTACCAAAATATCCCCCGAAACCTAAAAATGACCAAAATACCTCCAAAACCCAAGAAATGACCAAAATACCCCCGAAACCCAAAAAATAACCAAAATACCCTCGAAACATAAAAATTACCAAAATAACCCCCGAAACCTAAAAATGACCAAAATACTCTCGAAACCAAAAAAATTACCAGAATACCTCCAAAGCCCAAGAAATGACTAAAATACCCCCGAAATCCAAAAAATAACCAAAATACCCACGAAACAATTAAAATTACCAAATAATTCCTGAAACCTAAAAATGACCAAAATACTCTCGAAACCAAAAAAAATACCAGAATACCTCCGAAACCCAAGAAATGGCCAAAATACCCCCGAAATCCGAAAAATGACCAAAATACCCTCGAAACATAAAAATTACCAAAATAACCCCCGAAACCTAAAAATGATCAAAATACTCTCGAAACCAAAAAAATTACCAGAATACCTCCAAAACCCATGAAATATCACAAATACCTCCGAAACCCAAAAAATGACCAAAATACTCTTGAAACATAAAAATTACCAAAATATCCCCAAAACATAAAAAAGACCAAAATACTCTCGAAGCCAAAAAAATTACCATAATACCTCCGAAACCGTGGAAATGACCAAAATACCCCCGAAAGCCGAAAAAAGACCAAAATACCCTCGAAACAATTAAAATTTCCAAAATACTCTTGAAACCAAAAATATTACCAGTATACCTCTAAAACCCAAGAAATGACCAGAATACTCCCGAAACCCAAAAAATGACCAAAATACCCCCAAAACCTAAAAATGACCAAAATACTCTCGAAACCAAAAATATTACCAGTATACCTCCAAAACCCAAGAAATGTCCAAAATACCCCCGAAACCCAAAAAATGACCAAAATACCCTCGAAACATAAAAATTACCAAAATATCCCCCGAAACCTAAAAATGACCAAAATACCTCCAAAACCCAAGAAATGACCAAAATACCCCCGAAACCCAAAAAATGACCAAAATACCCTCGAAACATAAAAATTACCAAAATAACCCCCGAAACCTAAAAATGACCAAAATACTCTCGAAACCAAAAAAATTACCAGAATACCTCCAAAGCCCAAGAAATGACTAAAATACCCCCGAAATCCAAAAAATAACCAAAACACCCACGAAACAATTAAAATTACCAAAATTATCCCCGAAACCTAAAAATGACCAAAATACTCTCGAAACCAAAAAAAATACCAGAATACCTCCGAAACCCAAGAAATGACCAAAATACCCCGGAAATCCGAAAAATGACCAAAATACCCTCGAAACATTAAAATTACCAAAATAACCCCCGAAACCCAAGAAATGACCAAAATACCCCGGAAATCCGAAAAATGACCAAAATACCCTCGAAACCAAAAATATGACCAAAATACCCTCGAAACATAAAAATGACCAAAATACTCTCGAAACCAAAAAAATTACCGGAATACCTCCAAAACCCAAGAAATGACCAAAATACCCCCAAAATCCAAAAAATGACCAAAATAACCTCGAAACATAAAAATTACCAAAATAACCCCCGAAACCTAAAAATGACCAAAATACTCTCGAAACCAAAAAAAATTACCATAATACCTCCAAAGCCCAAGAAATGACTAAAATACCCCCGAAATCCAGAAAATAACCAAAATACCCACGAAACAATTAAAATTACCAAAATAATCCCCGAAACCTAAAAATGACCAAAATACTCTCGAAACCAAAAAAAATACCAGAATACCTCCAAAACCCAAGAAATGACCAGAATACCCCCGAAATCCAAAAAATGACCAAAATACCCCCGAAACATAAAAATTTCCAAAATAACCCCCGAAACCTAAAAATGACCAAAATACTCTCGAAACCAAAAAAATTACCAGAATACCTCCAAAACCCATGAAATGTCCAAAATACCTCCGAAACCCAAAAAATGACCAAAATACCCTCGAAACATAAAAATGACCAAAATACTCTCGAAGCCAAAAAAATTACTAGAATACCTCCGAAACCCAAGAAATGACCAAAACACCCCCGAAAGCCGAAAAATGACCAAAATACCCTCGAAACAATTAAAATTACCAAAATAATCCCTGAAACCTAAAAATGACCAAAATACTCTCGAAACCAAAAAAAATTACCTGAATACCTCCAAAACCCAAGAAATGACCAGAATACCCCAAAAACCCAAAAAATGACCAAAATACCCTGGAAACATAAAAATTACAAAAATAACCCCCGAAACCTAAAAATGACCAAAATACCTCCAAGACCCAAGAAATGTCCAGAATACCCCCGAAACCCAAAAAATGACCAAAATACCCTCGAAACATAAAAATTACCAAAATAACCCCCGAAACCTAAAAATGACCAAAATACTCTCGAAACCAAAAAAATTACCATAATACCTCCAAAACCCAAGAAATGACTAAAATACCCCTGAAATCCAGAAAATAAGCAAAATACCCACGAAACAATTAAAATTACCAAAATAATCCCCGAAACCTAAAAATGACCAAAATACTCTCGAAACCAAAAAAAAATAGCAGAATACCTCCAAAACCCAAGAAATGACCAAAATACCCTAGAAACCCAAAAAATGACTAAAATACCCTCGAAACATAAAAATTACCAAAATAACTCCCGAAACCTAAAAATGACCAAAATACTCTCGAAACCAAAAAAATTACCAGAATACCTCCAAAACCCATGAAATGTCCAAAATACCCCTGAAACCCAAAAAATGACCAAAATACCCTCGAAACATAAAAATTACCAAAATATCCCCCGAAACCTAAAAATGACCAAAATACCTCCAAAACCCAAGAAATGACCAAAATACCCCCGAAACCCAAAAAATGACAAAAATAACCTCGAAACATAAAAATTACCAAAATATCCCCCGAAACCTAAAAATGACCAAAATAATCTCGAAACCAAAAAAATGTCCAGAATACCTCCAAAACCCAAGAAATGACTAAAATACCCCCGAAATCCAATAAATGACCAAAATACCCTCGAAACATAAAAATTACCAAAATAACCCCCGAAACCTAAAAATGACAAAAATACTCTCAAAACCAAAAAAATTACCAGAATACCTCCAAAACCCAGGAAATGTACAAAATACCCACGAAACCCAAAAAATGACCAAAATACCCTCGAAACATAAAAATTACCAAAATATCCCCGAAACATAAAAATGACCAAAATACTCTCGAAGCCAAAAAAATTTCCTGAATACCTCCAAAACCCAAGAAATGGCCAAAATACCCTCGAAACATAAAAATTACCAAAATACTCTCGAAACCAAAAAAATTACCAGAATACCTCCAAAACCCAAGAATTGTCCAAAATACCCCCGAAACCCAAAAAATGACCAAAATACCCTAGAAACATAAAAATTACCAAAATATCCCCCGAAACCTAAAAATGACCAAAATACCTCCAAAACCCAAGAAATGACCAAAATACCCCCGAAACCCAAAAAATGACCAAAATACCCTCGAAACATAAAAATTACCAAAATAACCCCCGAAACCTAAAAATGACAAAAATACTCTCGAAACATAAAAATTACCAAAATAACCCCCGAAACCTAAAAATGACCAAAATACTCTCGAAACCAAAAAAATTACCAGAATACCTCCAAAGCCCAAGAAATGACTAAAATACCCCCGAAATCCAAAAAATAACCAAAATACCCACGAAACAATTAAAATTACCAAAATAATCCTCGAAACCTAAAAATGACCAAAATACTCTCGAAACCAAAAAAAATACCAGAATACCTCCGAAACCCAAGAAATGACCAAAATACCCCAGAAATCCGAAAAATGACCAAAATACCCTCGAAACATAAAAATTACCAAAATAACCCCCGAAACCTAAAAATGATAAAAATACTCTCGAAACCAAAAAAATTACCAGAATACCTCCAAAACCCATGAAATATCACAAATACCCCCGAAACCCAAAAAATGACCAAAATACCCTTGAAACATAAAAATTACCAAAATATCCCCAAAACATAAAAAAGACCAAAATACTCTCGAAGCCAAAAAAATTACCAGAATACCTCCGAAACCCTAGAAATGACCAAACACCCCCGAAAGCCGAAAAAAGACCAAAATACCCTCGAAACAATTAAAATTACCAAAATAATCCCCGGAACCTAAAAATGACCAAAATACTCTCGAAACCAAAAAAAATTACCTGAATACCTCCATAACCCAAGAAATGACCAGAATACCCCCGAAACCCAAAAAATGACCAAAATACCCTCGAAACATTTAAATTACCAAAATAACCCCCGAAACCTAAAAATGACCAAAATACCTCCAAGACCCAAGAAATGTCCAAAATACCCTCGAAACCAAAAATATGACCAAAATACCCTTGAAAAATAAAAATTACCAAAATATCCCCGAAACATAAAAATGCCCAAAATACTCTCGAAACCAAAAAAATTACCTGAATACCTCCAAAACCCAAGAAATGGCCAAAATACCCTCGAAACAAAAAAATTACCAAAATAACCCCGGAAACATAAAAATGACCAAAATACTCTCGAAGCCAAAAAAATTTCCTGAATACCTCCAAAACCCAAGAAATGGTCAAAATACCCTCGAAACATAAAAATTACCAAAATACTCTCGAAACCAAAAAAATTACCAGAATACCTCCAAAACCCAAGAAATGTCCAAAATACCCCCGAAACCCAAAAAATGACCAAAATACCCTCGAAACATAAAAATTACCAAAATATCCCCCGAAACCTAAAAATGACCAAAATACCTCCAAAACCCAAGAAATGACCAAAATACCCCCGAAACCCAAAAAATAACCAAAATACCCTCGAAACATAAAAATTACCAAAATAACCCCCGAAACCTAAAAATGACCAAAATACTCTCGAAACCAAAAAAATTACCAGAATACCTCCAAAGCCCAAGAAATGACTAAAATACCCCCGAAATCCAAAAAATAACCAAAATACCCACGAAACAATTAAAATTACCAAATAATTCCTGAAACCTAAAAATGACCAAAATACTCTCGAAACCAAAAAAAATACAAGAATACCTCCGAAACCCAAGAAATGGCCAAAATACCCCCGAAATCCGAAAAATGACCAAAATACCCTCGAAACATAAAAATTACCAAAATAACCCCCGAAACCTAAAAATGATCAAAATACTCTCGAAACCAAAAAAATTACCAGAATACCTCCAAAACCCATGAAATATCACAAATACCTCCGAAACCCAAAAAATGACCAAAATACCCTTGAAACATAAAAATTACCAAAATATCCCCAAAACATAAAAAAGACCAAAATACTCTCGAAGCCAAAAAAATTACCATAATACCTCCGAAACCGTGGAAATGACCAAAATACCCCCGAAAGCCGAAAAAAGACCAAAATACCCTCGAAACAATTAAAATTTCCAAAATACTCTTGAAACCAAAAATATTACCAGTATACCTCTAAAACCCAAGAAATGACCAGAATACTCCCGAAACCCAAAAAATGACCAAAATACCCCCAAAACCTAAAAATGACCAAAATACTCTCGAAACCAAAAATATTACCAGTATACCTCCAAAACCCAAGAAATGTCCAAAATACCCCCGAAACCCAAAAAATGACCAAAATACCCTCGAAACATAAAAATTACCAAAATATCCCCCGAAACCTAAAAATGACCAAAATACCTCCAAAACCCAAGAAATGACCAAAATACCCCCGAAACCCAAAAAATGACCAAAATACCCTCGAAACATAAAAATTACCAAAATAACCCCCGAAACCTAAAAATGACCAAAATACTCTCGAAACCAAAAAAATTACCAGAATACCTCCAAAGCCCAAGAAATGACTAAAATACCCCCGAAATCCAAAAAATAACCAAAACACCCACGAAACAATTAAAATTACCAAAATTATCCCCGAAACCTAAAAATGACCAAAATACTCTCGAAACCAAAAAAAATACCAGAATACCTCCGAAACCCAAGAAATGACCAAAATACCCCGGAAATCCGAAAAATGACCAAAATACCCTCGAAACATTAAAATTACCAAAATAACCCCCGAAACCCAAGAAATGACCAAAATACCCCGGAAATCCGAAAAATGACCAAAATACCCTCGAAACCAAAAATATGACCAAAATACCCTCGAAACATAAAAATGACCAAAATACTCTCGAAACCAAAAAAATTACCGGAATACCTCCAAAACCCAAGAAATGACCAAAATACCCCCAAAATCCAAAAAATGACCAAAATAACCTCGAAACATAAAAATTACCAAAATAACCCCCGAAACCTAAAAATGACCAAAATACTCTCGAAACCAAAAAAAATTACCATAATACCTCCAAAGCCCAAGAAATGACTAAAATACCCCCGAAATCCAGAAAATAACCAAAATACCCACGAAACAATTAAAATTACCAAAATAATCCCCGAAACCTAAAAATGACCAAAATACTCTCGAAACCAAAAAAAATACCAGAATACCTCCAAAACCCAAGAAATGACCAGAATACCCCCGAAATCCAAAAAATGACCAAAATACCCCCGAAACATAAAAATTTCCAAAATAACCCCCGAAACCTAAAAATGACCAAAATACTCTCGAAACCAAAAAAATTACCAGAATACCTCCAAAACCCATGAAATGTCCAAAATACCTCCGAAACCCAAAAAATGACCAAAATACCCTCGAAACATAAAAATGACCAAAATACTCTCGAAGCCAAAAAAATTACTAGAATACCTCCGAAACCCAAGAAATGACCAAAACACCCCCGAAAGCCGAAAAATGACCAAAATACCCTCGAAACAATTAAAATTACCAAAATAATCCCTGAAACCTAAAAATGACCAAAATACTCTCGAAACCAAAAAAAATTACCTGAATACCTCCAAAACCCAAGAAATGACCAGAATACCCCAAAAACCCAAAAAATGACCAAAATACCCTGGAAACATAAAAATTACAAAAATAACCCCCGAAACCTAAAAATGACCAAAATACCTCCAAGACCCAAGAAATGTCCAGAATACCCCCGAAACCCAAAAAATGACCAAAATACCCTCGAAACATAAAAATTACCAAAATAACCCCCGAAACCTAAAAATGACCAAAATACTCTCGAAACCAAAAAAATTACCATAATACCTCCAAAACCCAAGAAATGACTAAAATACCCCTGAAATCCAGAAAATAAGCAAAATACCCACGAAACAATTAAAATTACCAAAATAATCCCCGAAACCTAAAAATGACCAAAATACTCTCGAAACCAAAAAAAAATAGCAGAATACCTCCAAAACCCAAGAAATGACCAAAATACCCTAGAAACCCAAAAAATGACTAAAATACCCTCGAAACATAAAAATTACCAAAATAACTCCCGAAACCTAAAAATGACCAAAATACTCTCGAAACCAAAAAAATTACCAGAATACCTCCAAAACCCATGAAATGTCCAAAATACCCCTGAAACCCAAAAAATGACCAAAATACCCTCGAAACATAAAAATTACCAAAATATCCCCCGAAACCTAAAAATGACCAAAATACCTCCAAAACCCAAGAAATGACCAAAATACCCCCGAAACCCAAAAAATGACAAAAATAACCTCGAAACATAAAAATTACCAAAATATCCCCCGAAACCTAAAAATGACCAAAATAATCTCGAAACCAAAAAAATGTCCAGAATACCTCCAAAACCCAAGAAATGACTAAAATACCCCCGAAATCCAATAAATGACCAAAATACCCTCGAAACATAAAAATTACCAAAATAACCCCCGAAACCTAAAAATGACAAAAATACTCTCAAAACCAAAAAAATTACCAGAATACCTCCAAAACCCAGGAAATGTACAAAATACCCACGAAACCCAAAAAATGACCAAAATACCCTCGAAACATAAAAATTACCAAAATATCCCCGAAACATAAAAATGACCAAAATACTCTCGAAGCCAAAAAAATTTCCTGAATACCTCCAAAACCCAAGAAATGGCCAAAATACCCTCGAAACATAAAAATTACCAAAATACTCTCGAAACCAAAAAAATTACCAGAATACCTCCAAAACCCAAGAATTGTCCAAAATACCCCCGAAACCCAAAAAATGACCAAAATACCCTAGAAACATAAAAATTACCAAAATATCCCCCGAAACCTAAAAATGACCAAAATACCTCCAAAACCCAAGAAATGACCAAAATACCCCCGAAACCCAAAAAATGACCAAAATACCCTCGAAACATAAAAATTACCAAAATAACCCCCGAAACCTAAAAATGACAAAAATACTCTCGAAACATAAAAATTACCAAAATAACCCCCGAAACCTAAAAATGACCAAAATACTCTCGAAACCAAAAAAATTACCAGAATACCTCCAAAGCCCAAGAAATGACTAAAATACCCCCGAAATCCAAAAAATAACCAAAATACCCACGAAACAATTAAAATTACCAAAATAATCCTCGAAACCTAAAAATGACCAAAATACTCTCGAAACCAAAAAAAATACCAGAATACCTCCGAAACCCAAGAAATGACCAAAATACCCCAGAAATCCGAAAAATGACCAAAATACCCTCGAAACATAAAAATTACCAAAATAACCCCCGAAACCTAAAAATGATAAAAATACTCTCGAAACCAAAAAAATTACCAGAATACCTCCAAAACCCATGAAATATCACAAATACCCCCGAAACCCAAAAAATGACCAAAATACCCTTGAAACATAAAAATTACCAAAATATCCCCAAAACATAAAAAAGACCAAAATACTCTCGAAGCCAAAAAAATTACCAGAATACCTCCGAAACCCTAGAAATGACCAAACACCCCCGAAAGCCGAAAAAAGACCAAAATACCCTCGAAACAATTAAAATTACCAAAATAATCCCCGGAACCTAAAAATGACCAAAATACTCTCGAAACCAAAAAAAATTACCTGAATACCTCCATAACCCAAGAAATGACCAGAATACCCCCGAAACCCAAAAAATGACCAAAATACCCTCGAAACATTTAAATTACCAAAATAACCCCCGAAACCTAAAAATGACCAAAATACCTCCAAGACCCAAGAAATGTCCAAAATACCCTCGAAACCAAAAATATGACCAAAATACCCTTGAAAAATAAAAATTACCAAAATATCCCCGAAACATAAAAATGCCCAAAATACTCTCGAAACCAAAAAAATTACCTGAATACCTCCAAAACCCAAGAAATGGCCAAAATACCCTCGAAACAAAAAAATTACCAAAATAACCCCGGAAACATAAAAATGACCAAAATACTCTCGAAGCCAAAAAAATTTCCTGAATACCTCCAAAACCCAAGAAATGGTCAAAATACCCTCGAAACATAAAAATTACCAAAATACTCTCGAAACCAAAAAAATTACCAGAATACCTCCAAAACCCAAGAAATGTCCAAAATACCCCCGAAACCCAAAAAATGACCAAAATACCCTCGAAACATAAAAATTACCAAAATATCCCCCGAAACCTAAAAATGACCAAAATACCTCCAAAACCCAAGAAATGACCAAAATACCCCCGAAACCCAAAAAATAACCAAAATACCCTCGAAACATAAAAATTACCAAAATAACCCCCGAAACCTAAAAATGACCAAAATACTCTCGAAACCAAAAAAATTACCAGAATACCTCCAAAGCCCAAGAAATGACTAAAATACCCCCGAAATCCAAAAAATAACCAAAATACCCACGAAACAATTAAAATTACCAAATAATTCCTGAAACCTAAAAATGACCAAAATACTCTCGAAACCAAAAAAAATACCAGAATACCTCCGAAACCCAAGAAATGGCCAAAATACCCCCGAAATCCGAAAAATGACCAAAATACCCTCGAAACATAAAAATTACCAAAATAACCCCCGAAACCTAAAAATGATCAAAATACTCTCGAAACCAAAAAAATTACCAGAATACCTCCAAAACCCATGAAATATCACAAATACCTCCGAAACCCAAAAAATGACCAAAATACCCTTGAAACATAAAAATTACCAAAATATCCCCAAAACATAAAAAAGACCAAAATACTCTCGAAGCCAAAAAAATTACCATAATACCTCCGAAACCGTGGAAATGACCAAAATACCCCCGAAAGCCGAAAAAAGACCAAAATACCCTCGAAACAATTAAAATTTCCAAAATACTCTTGAAACCAAAAATATTACCAGTATACCTCTAAAACCCAAGAAATGACCAGAATACTCCCGAAACCCAAAAAATGACCAAAATACCCCCAAAACCTAAAAATGACCAAAATACTCTCGAAACCAAAAATATTACCAGTATACCTCCAAAACCCAAGAAATGACCAGAATACCCCCGAAACCCAAAAAATGACCAAAATACCCACGAAACATAAAAATTACCAAAATAACCCCCGAAACCTAAAAATGGCCAAATTACTCTCGAAACCAAAAAAATTACCATAATACCTCCAAAGCCCAAGAAATGACAAAAATACCCCCGAAATCCAGAAAATAACCAAAATACCAACGAAACAATTAAAATTACCAAAATAATCCCCGAAACCTAAAAATGACCAAAATACTCTCGAAACCAAAAAAAAAATACCAGAATACCTCCAAAACCCAAGAAATTACCAAAATACTCCCGAAATCCAAAAAATGACCAAAATACCCTCGAAACATAAAAATTACCAAAATAACCCCCGAAACCTAAAGATGACCAAAATACTCTCGAAACCAAAAAAATTACCAGAATACCTCCAAAACCCATGAAATGTCCAAAATACCTCCGAAACCCAAAAAATGACCAAAATACCCTCGAAACATAAAAATGACCAAAATACTCTCGAAGCCAAAAAAATTACTAGAATACCTCCGAATCCCAGGAAATGAAAAAACACCCCCGAAAGCCGAAAAATGACCAAAATACCCTCGAAACAATTAAAATTACCAAAATAATCCCCGAAACCTAAAAATAACCAAAATACTCTCGAAACCAAAAAAAATTACCTGAATACCTCCAAAACCCAAGAAATGACCAGAATACCCCCAAAACCCAAAAAATGACCAAAATACCCTTGAAACATAAAAATTACCAAAATTACCCCCGAAACCTAAAAATGACCAAAATACCTCCAAGACCCAAGAATTGACCAAAATACCCCCGAAACCCAAAAAATGACCAAAATACCCTCGAAACAAAAAAATTACCAAAATAACCCCCGAAACATAAAAATGACCAAAATACTCTCGAAATCAAAAAAATTACCTGAATACCTCCAAAACCCAAGAAATGTCCAAAATACCCTCGAAACATAAAAATTTCCAAAATACTCTCGAAACCAAAAAAATTACCAGAATACCTCCAAAACCCAAGAAATGTCCAAAATACCCCCGAAACTCAAAAAATGACCAAAATACCCTCGAAACATAAAAATTACAAAAATAACCCCCGAAACCTAAAAATGACCAAAATACTCTCGAAACCCAAAAATGACCAAAATACCTTCAAGACCCAAGAATTGACCAAAATACCCCCAAAACCCAAAAAATGACCAAAATACCCCCGAAACTCAAAAAATGACCAAAATATCCCCAAAACATAAAAATGACCAAAATACTCTCGAAACCAAAAAAATTACCTGAATACCTCCAAAACCGAAGAAATGGCCAAAATACCCTCGAAATATAAAAATTACGAAAATACTCTCGAAACCAAAAAAATTATCAGAATACCTCCAAAACCCAAGAAATATCCAAAATACCCCCGAAATCCAAAAAATGACCAAAATACCCTCGAAACATAAAAATTACCAAAATAACCCCCGAAACCAGAAAATGACCAAAATACTCTCGAAACCAAAAAAATTACCAGAATACCTCCAAAACCCAAGAAATGACTAAAATACCCCCGAAATCCAATAAATGACCAAAATACCCTCGAAACATAAAAATAACCAAAATAAACCCCGAAACCTAAAAATGACCAAAATACTCTCGAAACCAAAAAAATTACCAGAATACCTCCACGACCCAAGAAATGACCAAAATACCCCCGAAACCCAAGAAATGACAAAAATACCCTCGAAATATAAAAATTACCAAAATAATCCCCGAACCTAAAAGTAACCAAAATACACTCGAAACAAAAAAAATTACCAAAATACCTCCGAAACGCAAGAAATGACCAAAACACCCCCAAAACCCGAAAAATGACCAAAATACCCTCGAAACATAAAAATTACCAAAATAACCCCCGAAACCTAAAAATGACCAAAATACTCTCGAAACCAAAAATATTACCAGTATACCTCCAAAACCCAAGAAATGACCAGAATACTTCCGAAACCCAAAAAATGACCAAAATACTCTCGAAACATAAAAATTACCAAAATATCCCCGAAACATAAAAATGACCAAAATACTCTCGAAGCCAAAAAAATTACCTGAATACCTCCAAAACCCAAGAAATGGCCAAAATACCCTCGAAACATAAAAATTACCAAAATACTCTCGAAACCAAAAAAATTACCAGAATACCTCCAAAACCCAAGAAATGTCCAAAATACCCCCGAAACCCAAAAAATGACCAAAATACCCTCGAAACATAAAAATTACCAAAATAACCCCCGAAACCTAAAAATGACCAAAATACCTCCA